>JAAEAF010005732.1:0-77250 GCA_011037195.1 Triatoma infestans | reverse complement strand
TCCAACGATTTTCTTCAAATTTCGTATACTATCTACCACACAAATACGTATCCCTTTATATTTGTAACATTTTCCTAGGAAAATGTTTCTGTTGAGGGTTCTGGGGGGGGGGGAACAATACTGTTTTGCTTTCCTCTAAAGTTCTACTTCATTATTTGTAGAAAATCAGCTAACCGGAAGAAGTACGACTTCCGGTATAGGTTTGAGCTTTTTTGAATTTTTCTCAGAAACGACTATAACGATTTTCTTTAAACGATCGCAATACTTCCTTTTATCAGAAGTAAGATAAAGTAAAAACTAAGTTATAAAAGTAAATATTCATTTGGCAAACATAACAATGTAATATCTTGAAAGTGTAGGTATTATTTCCCTAGAGAATTTTCTAAAAAATAAAAAATATAGGCAGACAGTTTGTGGTAAAGACAAAAAGAGCAACACGTACAGAGAGAGATTATACGAGCGAAAAGGACTCCCGTAGTGGTTTACATATTTATACCGACGATAATTTACAGTATACAAGAGTAAAGTAAAGTAAAAAAGTAAAGTAATGCCTATTTTTTCAGGCAGGCTTAACGTCCAACTACCAAATTAGGTGTCGTGGACGGGGGCGGAAGCACCTACTTTACTATTAACATTTTTTTTAAACAAATATAAAATTTAGTTATACGCTGGACTCGAACTGGGGTCCTCCCACTTACAAGTCCATGCTCATAACCAATACACCAACACCCGGCCCATACAGCAACACGTACAGAGAGAGATTATACGAGCGAAAAGGACTCCCGTAGTGGTTTACATATTTATACCGACGATAATTTACAGTATACAAGAGTAAGTATTACATACAAAGCATTTAATAAGGGAAAGGTAGGATTATGGCGAATTTTGTTAAAAGAAAAGACTAAGGTAAACAAATTATAAGACATTTTTTCTTCAAAGAGCAGAGCAAAGAGGTTATAAAGGGAGTTTAAAGCTGGAGGATTAGGAGATATGTGTGGTTCACGCGGTCATAATCGATAAGCAATTCGGTAGGAAATCAATTAACTAACTGATGAGAAAACTAAATGCGCCAAAATATTTATATGACATATCATAATATATTATTCATAAAATATATGGAGTTGTTCAGATACGCAAGATAACGCTACTGTCATTATTTCCATACTTGGCAAGTCAGGTGGTTGGGGAATAAGCTCCCCCCCCCCCCGAGAGCTCATAAAGAGAATCCTAAGTAGATAGACTTAATTCTATTTCACGAGTCTATCAGTTCACATAACCATCAGTGTAGAATTAGAATTAGAATGCTGCAGGGAGGGGACTAAAACCCAGGCACCGCAGCCTCCCATTGAGGCTTATTGTGCCAACCCCTCAAACCTAGTAGCGGAAGCCTCCCCTCTTCATGAGGTCCAAAACCTTCCCCACCAGTCCCTCCTGAAGCACGATTTCCTCCGGTCTCAACGTGCCGAAGATCTCGTACCTCAGTCTGCCGATTGCAACGCAATCAAACAACAGGTGAGAGGCCGTCTCCTCCTCCTCCTCCTCCTGACACAGTCTGCACAAGGGCTCTACATCCACTAACCCCACCTTGGGTAGATGTTTTTTGAACCTGCCATGCCCAGTAAACAGGCCCGTTATCAGAGAGATCTGATACCTGCTTAGACCCAGGATGTATCTGGTCCTTCTTTCACACAGCTCTGGCATGACCATTTTGCCGTGTTTACAAACTACGAGCCGATTAATTAACAAATTAGCATCACAACAACCTACAACCATCGCCAACCACGCCTCTCTATCTCATTACCACTCTTTTCCTATAAATTGACTGTTTTTTCAATGTGTCCTTAGTTTTAAATTATAAATGTACATTTAATTACAGTGCAGCAAGTTAAGTCTCTTCTTCTTGCTATGGCACTACTTTGCTATGGAGGACCCTGGTCTTCGTCTGAAGAGCAATCTGCCAGGTATCTCTATTCAAAACTTAACTCCTCCGTCCATACTCACCGCCATCGCCGTCAGATCATCCTCGATGTCTTGCCGCCATCTCATTCGGGGTCTCCCTTGGGGACGCTTTCCTCCAAGGTCTCCTTCATACATTATCTTTTGCGCTGAGGTTGTCGTCCATCCTGTGAAGGTAGCCATGCGTAGAGTCTTCCCATCTTGAGGGGTCGTAACCAGATCTTCTTCCTTAAATATAGTCTTCAACTCATTAATTTCTCTGATCCAGTGCTCAACCATTTTCCATTACTTTTCTGTAAATTGTCCATAAAATTTTTCGTTTCCAGATATTAAGCCTCGTCTCTTCTGCCATAGTTATGGCCCAGGTTTCTGAGCCAAACGTTACAACTGTCTGAGAGGATTGTTTTGTAAATGGTGACCTTCGACTTTCTTAAGATACTTTTATTTCCGAGTGTCGACATTAATGCCGCGCAACACCTATTCCCGGCTGCTGTTTTTACTTTTTATGTCTTGGCTGACATCGTTTTTACTAGTAATCAAAGCGTCAAGATAGTTTCATGATTCTTTTACAAGAATAAGTTGGCAAAACTTTGTAATCTTTTTGTCATCATGTACTTTTTTTTCTCCTCACTTATTTCCAGCCAGTATGGTGCTGCTCCTTGCTCTAACAAGAGGTCTATCAATACTTCGCCGTTCTCACCATAGGAAACCAACATCATCAACAAATCCCAATGTCAGTGTTAGGCTCAAAGATTTATCTATCGTGTTGTCGTATACGGGCATTACAAGCTGAGACGGGGAACAATGGAGCGCAAACAGTTAGACCAAAGGAATAATAAACAAATTAGTATTTATATATGGATATTTGATAAAATTAATGGACTAAAGTTGATCAAAATTTACGTTTTTATGGATAAGGGCAATGGCCATCGGCGATAAGCGTAGAAAGACGCCTGTGAATATTACTGGCTTAAGCAGTGTAAATAGACACACGGATTTTCTTAAAATAGTTTAGAGATTGATATGCAAGAAAATCGCAATCTCCTACTTACCGCAGTAAAAGTAAGCAAAAGAAAACAAACTAATTCTTGAAGATTTTCTTAACCTCTTTAAGACGAATATAATGGAATCTGTTAAAATCTCACATCCTAAAGTGATAACACATTATTTCACCATTTTATTAACTATTACAAGCCTCTAGTGGTGGCAGTGCGCACGTTTAAACATGAATACACTCATAAACTATTAAATAACGGAAAACTAAAGTTGGAAAAACATTTAAAATCATTTTACGAGCCAAATAAAACTGTTACAAGTGTAGCCCGACTATGAGAGGAGCTAGCCGTACGTAATGTAATGGATATTATGTTTATTCGTTTATTACTCAATTTACTACTTATTTTAGATCTATGGTTATTTTATTTATTCTGTAAAACAATAAACCCCACAAAAACAATTTTATTATGATCTTTTTACTCAAGTGTTATATATTATGAAATGGTAGAATCATATTATCATAAAAAAACGATTAAATTACACATAATGCATTAATGATTTTTTTTATAAAATAATAACATTTCGAAAGCTGAGCTTCTACTTCGGGAAATATTTCAAGTAAAATAAATATAGGAATCATTTTGTCTCTTGGAAAAAGAAATAATGATTCACTCATACATTTACATTTTAATATGAATTTTATAGTTAGTGCAAAATTTTATTGAAATTTCAAAATATTAAATTGCCCTCACTAATGATAATCTACTGGCCTGTCAGGAACGGGAGCATAGTTGCAGGAGTTAGACAGAGGGAGTTCGGTGGCCTTGGGTGGTTTGGCCACTATATTCCAGTCCGAGTTCGTGGGCATTAATGCATGCTGCCGCCTTATGGGGGAGTGGCAGGGAGAGATTAAAGAGGTGCGGATATTCTCTGATAGTCAGGCCGCACTGAGGGCTTTGAGCAAGCCAAGGTGGAGCTCGAAATTAGTGGGAGAATGTGGGAGACATTCCTTAACGCCTTGGCTCGGAGGGGTAAGGTGCGTCTCTATTGGATATCCGGAAATGCGGGAATAGAGGATAATGACTTACATTACACTTTAATGTAATGTATTGTTGTTCTACCACTTATATTACGTATATCAATATAAATTATATACATTGCTGGATATCCAATTTTGTAGAAAATCTATACAGGATTTGTTCTGTTTGAATGAAGAATTTAGACTTTCTCTTGAAAGAATGCCTAATCTTGGTAGTTCAAATCCTTCCCTTTTGTATGATTGCGATTGGATGTGCGAGGTTTTTGAATATTTGTATTTTTGAACGATTATAACTTTTTCTTTAACCTCTGAAAGCTATCACTTTTATTTGATACTTTTATATATGTCCAGTTTGCATTGTTGCAGAAAAAATGATATTAGGTCGATTCTGCGGAAAAGTAACTACATTTAAACTACTGCCTTCCAAGAGTTCCATGAACTAGTAACCCTATATAATATATTTATATTTGAGTTGTGAAAAAGCATATGCGGATTTGGTGTAATGGTTATGAGCATGGTCCTGAAACTGGCAGGTTCCCAGGTCGAGCATCGGCGGCGTATAACTGCTAGATTTTATATTAGTTTAAAAAAAATACTAATATTAAAGTATGTGCTTTCGTTCCCGTCCAAGGCAGTTAATTCCGGTAGTTGGACGTTAAGCCTCGCCTGAAAATAGGCATTACTTTACTTTACTTTTATTTTAAAAAATACCGAGCAACTAACAAAAAATAAGCAATTACCATATGTCAAAATTCTAAATTAATTCGCACCTTTCTTTGTTTATATTAATAGGTTATCTGTAGTATTTTAACATTAAAGGCACGTTGAGTTGGAATATTTAAGTAAAAGTATTCTGATTAGTAGGAGAAGGCTTAACGCTTTGGCTCGGAGGGGTAAGGTGTGCCTCTATTGGATACTGGACATGCGGGAATAGAGGGCAATGGGAGGGCGGATCAGTTGGCTATGGAGAGGTCATCATCACTATTTTGTGGTCCTGAACCAGCCCTTGCCGCCACTAAGAGGTTTCGTGATAAGCAGATTAGACTTTGGGAGAAGAGAATCTTGGAGAAATACTAGGGGGGGACACGCAGGGAGTGCCTCCAAGCTAAAAGATTTATAAAAGGAATCAAGCAGGGAGTTTCGGTCCCTCAGTAGGACAGGTCTGAGGACCTTGGTAGGGGTAGTGACTGGACACACTTGAGTGTCTAGCCACTTGTTTAACATAGGGAGGACGTCTAGTCCCATTTATCAGAATCGCGATGACGGAGTCAGGGAAACGGTGTATCACTACTTATGTCAGTGTCCCCGTTTCGCTGGTACTAGGTTTCGCGTATTTGGGAGGGTACCACTCTCGCAGGATTGCCTGGGCGAGTTGGAGTTAAAGGATATCTTGGGATATTGTAGACTGACCGGTAGGCTACCAGGGGGAGACTATTTAAAGGGATGAGATGGGGAGCATCGGGGGGATAAAGCCATATTGGCTTAGGTCCCATGCCACCCGGCTTAATAATAATAACTTTTAATTTACAGCAAATAATGATAACCTAATATGGCGGATTTGAGACTGCTTGACATAAATTTTCCAACAAAATTTAAATAAAACTGTTTTTCAGCCTTTTTTGAGAATCTCAAAAAAAAAAAAAAAACTGTAAAATCTATTAATTAAAGTGATCCTTACAGTAGACTGACTTTGAACAAAATCTTCCATGTGTCGTGGCAACAGCTAAATGAAATACGAAGTATCACTTTTAGCTTTCTGAGGTTTTCCACTTTTGAGCTATACTGACTACAGCTGTGACACATAGTGAAGAACTATTTCTAAAAACCACATTTTTCGGAAACAGAGAAACTTAAAACTTATGTGTCCGGTGAAAAATCAATTCCGGAAATTTAACACGATCGCTGTTCTTGCTGTAAAAGTATAAAAAAATGTGTGTCTGTGTGTATATGTGTGAACAAACTCAAAGCTCTAACTTGGCATTCCATTTAGGTACTACCAACAAATCAGACACTAAGCTTTGGGGGGCAAAATCCCATCTACCGACTTTACTGAATGTTTTTTTTTTTTTTCAGTTTTTCGTGATTTTCTAGAAACCGATTCCAAGATTTTCCTTAAACTTAGTAGTATATATACTATCTACATTTTTAACCTTTACGTATAACTTATTACTTTTATTTGAAACATTCATAATTTGGGTGTTCTGAAAGAAATGTAAATTTTTTAGCTTTCTTCTGAAGTATCACTTCAGTAAAGTGTATAGTTTTATCCCCTATATAATATTAATATACATTAGAAAGTATTGCTAGAATTCAAAATTTGAAGAAAATCTAATTAAACCGGAAGTGTGTCCTTACAGAATAGGTTTTGAGGTACTTTTTTTTGTAACGTTCTCTAACTTTTTCTTTAAATTTGGAATTCTAATATTGTACACATACAAATGTAATAGGATCCGAAGACTACAGAGAGAGAGAGAGACGTAAAAATAAGGGATGATGTAATAAGATTCGAAGAGTAGAGGGAGACATAAAAATGGACAGAATCACTCATTAGTTTAGGCTAGTCTAGAGTGGAAGAATCTGTTTAAATACAGCTGTGTTAAATACAGCCATAGGAGGAAATCTTCCGAGAATCTTGCAACAGTTCATACAGCAATCACAACGCGTCAACAATCTTTCTCTTTCTCACTCTAAATGTCTAACTACCATTTTATTAGGTTAGACTAGAGTGGAAGAATCTGTTTAAATACAGCTGTGTTAAATACAGCCATCGGAGGAAATCTTCCAAGAGTCTTGCAACAGTTCATAGCAATCACAACACGTCAACAATCTTTCTCTTTCTCAATCTAAATCTCTAACTACCATTTTATTAGGCTAGACTAGAGTGGAAGAATCTGTTTAAATATAGCTATGTTAAATACAGCCATAGGAGGAAATCTTCCGAGAGTCTTGCAACAGTTTATACAGCAATCACAACGCATCAACAATCTTTCACTTTCTCACTCTAAATCTCTCACTACCATTACGTGTATGTATTACATGTTTAGTCCAGGCAGTTTGTGTTGCACTTACTTTCAGCATTACTTCTAGTTCATTTATTTAACAAACCCAAATTCTCTCCTTATCATACCCATTATACAAACATATTATACTATTATTTGAAACATTTTTTTACCAAAGAAATTTTATTTAAATGGGGTTTTGTGGAATATTTGGCGTTAAATTTTTAAATGATATGTAATATATAGATTCAGTGTTATTGGAGTTCCCTTTTTTTTTTTGGACTACAATATAATCCGCTTCTCTACCTATCTGGGTAGGATACTTGTCCCCTATTACCTCTGTACATTTAATATAAGGACAAATATGAGTGAAATTTAAGGTATGATGAAAATTTTTAATTTTGTAAATAATAGTATTAACAGGGGCGGGTGTTGGTGTAGTGATTATGACCATGGACTTGTAAGTGGGAAGACCCCAGTTCGAGTCCCGCGTATAATTGCTAAATTTTATATTGGTATAAAAAATGTTTACAGTAAGTAGGTGCTCCCGCCCCAGTCCACGACACCTAATTTGTTAAGCCCGCCTGAAAAAATAGGCATTACTTTACTTTTACTTTAATTAATCGTATTAACAGCAGTAAAGAGAAAGTCGTGAGAGTGTTTCACACTAGATTTTTATATGTAATTAACATAATTATAAAGAATAAAAGAATCAAGGGTACTGTTATGAGTAAAAACTTATAGGAGGTGAGCATTGTGTGATGATTTCAAAACAACATGGAGAGTCTCCAGCATAGTTGTAGCGAATTTCTTCAACAGTGAACTCTTTATATCATTAATCAACAAATATAAATAAAACTAAAATTCCTATAAAAATAATAATAAGATTGGGAAAAACCCAACAAGTTAAGAAACAAAAAAAAAAAAAAAGAAAAGGTAAAAGTTTTAAATTAAAGTCCTATGAAGGAGACAAAGTAAAATAAAGGTAGAGACAGTAAGGCCTGGTTTCAATTGTGGAAAAAAACAATAAGACCAAGAACGGAAGTCAAAAAGCTAGGTCGAGCAGTTAGGGAGAATGCATTCTGGAGACATAGTAATTTCCGGTCTATTAAAACGGACCAAAACACACAAACAGAGAGCACAACTCAATTACAAAGTTTCTATCTTTACAAACATACAAAACATTTAAGGGCTAAACAAATAAAATACAATTTTCTTTTACTGCTTATATATTAGAGACAACAAACTAGCGATTCTATTACAAAAATATTCTAAACACAATTCTATTACTGATAACGTAATTATATAAAGTTTAAAATGAAAGTTATTTATTTAATTACAAAGTATTGCCTTGTAATTGATATATCTATAGTTTTAAAACAAATAAATAAATAAGAAAAAATATTATTTGGGTTAACTGGACGTGCGGACTTTACAAGAATAGGTTTTTAAATTTTATAGAATTTTCTCACACATATTTTCTTTATACCTGGAATGTTAACTGCACGAATCACTTTTTATTAAAACCACTATATTTATTATTAGGGCCAAAGAGTGAAATTTCAATTCTAGAGAAAATTCTACCAGATCTTTGTTTTAACCTTCTCTAACCTTTCAAAAACGGTTTGGCTTTTGACTTGGAAAAAACTTCTATATTATAACAATGTAAGTGTTAAAAGTATTTATTTAATACTTTCTCTTAGTGATTGATATAAGTGTAAGTTTTGCGGCCGTCCAGATTTTCAAAGTTGAATTTCACTGAAAATACATGTGTTTGGGGTTTCTTCATTAAGAAAAAATATATTTTTAAAAGATTTTTTTTTGTAACAGGATACGTATGATTAAAGATTCATAGAAACCGAAGAGCGGAGAAGCACACATTAAAAGAATCAAAAGATCGTTACTCTCCGCCTAGGCTAGACTAGGAAGGGAATGAAGTTCGATTCATATAAACAGAGCGTCAGCTGAAAAGTTCAAGACAGTTTTACGACAGTACAACCAGTCAGCAACCTATCTACTTACTACCTTCTTATTAGTCAGCCAGTCTGTTTCTTTTTATTTCTCTCGCTCTCTAACTTCTAACTCAACTGTAAAGTCCTTGCAGTTTTGTGTATTCTATTCATTATACAATGTTCAGATATCATCTAGTTTATTTCTCTAAAATCCATTCTCTCTAACTCTCTCTTCTCATAACCATTATAATTAAAAAAAAAAAAATTGTGTGTCCTGGTGGTTAGAAATTTCTCTGGGAGTATTCAAACGTGACTGACATTATTTTTAGATATCACCATCTCATTTGACGCAATGATTTCTAGGTTAAAATTCACCAACCGCAATTGCAACATTACTCAATGGTTTTATCGTTTGTTTTGTTTAAGATTTCCTCAAAATCTTCTTATATAATCTTCTGCACACAGAAATATTTGTATTTTTTAATTGAATCATCTTTCCAGAATAATGGATTTTTAAAAAGTTCTAGCGAAGTTATAATGTTCCCTCTAAAGAGCTATTTCTGTTTAATGAATAGATGGTTCCTAGTTGCCTATATACCTAATATTAAGATATGTTAAAAGTATTGCTAGAGTTCCAAGTTTGAAGAAAATCCGGTTAACCGGAAAGTGAGACAGGTTTCTGAGTTGTTGTTTTGTTTGGAATTTCCTCAAAAAGGGCGAGGGCTTCATTAATTTTCTTCAATCTTGGGCTGCTTTAAATTTATTAGTTTTGTTTTATCCTAAGAGATTTATTTGAAATTTTTATTCTGGAAAAATTGATTTTACGAATGTTTGGGGGGAGGGGGTCAGTGAGTTAGCCTCAAATTAAAACTGCCATTACAAGCTTTGCTTGGGACCTGAACAACGCGTGCTGCCACAAGTGCAGTCAATTATGATACCCGCCACATTTACTTACATATAATGCGAACACAGGCCTCAGGTAGGCGAAAAGTGAAATTAAGAAATGTTTTCTACATGATAATTCATAATTTTCTACAAAATAGCATAAATCTTTTGAAAAAGAATAAAAGTAGGAAAAAAAAAAATATACGAGGGTCATTCAATAAGTAACGAAACAAATCGCTGTAGCTCAGAAACAGTTTAATCAATACAATAGTTTCAACGCGTCAAGTTGGCATCCTTGTTAGTTTTTCATCAGCTGTTCGAGAGTATTTGGTAAGCATAACCTCAAATATATTCAGTTAACAATGGCGAGTTCGCTCGAGCATTGCATCTCGGAAGAACAATTCTCAGTGATCAGATTTTTAGTTGCAGAGGGGGAATCAAAGTTAGGGAAATCCACGAAAGAATGTTGAAAGTATACGGGAATAATTGTTTGAACTGATCGAAGGTTTACAAATGAGTACAACAGTTTAAAAGTGGCCGTGTAGTTGTCTGTGTCGAGCAACGAAATGGATGACCGGTTGAAGTTGCAACTTCCTCTCTCGAATTATTGTGACTATCTTGATGATCAACGAACCATCAATAGCCAGTATTACAGAGTACCTATATGCTCACAAACAAAGTAAGGCTTGCCATTTGAACGAAACGTCATGGATTCTTGACTAAAGGCATGATTTTGCTTCATGACAACACACGCCCGCACACGGCACAGTTAACTCAAGAAACAGTTCAAAAAGTGGAGTGAAAAAAAATCCTTCCACATCCCCCCTATAGCCCCGACCCCATATCGCCCTATCAGACTTCCATTTGTTTGGACCCGTTAAAGAGGCTCTACGTGGGAAATATTTACTATCCAATGAAGAAGTTAAAAATCAAGGGCAAAACTGGCTTCGAGAGATCAACTCAAAGAATTTTATGCCAGAGGTATACACAAATTAGAAGAACCATGGGACAAGTGTATAAATGTTGCTGGGGACAATGTTGAAAAGTAGCCCAAGTTTTTTATTGATTAAATAAATCGTTTTTGATCTACAGCGATCATGTCTCGTTACTTATTAAATGACCCATATATATATATTTAATAGAGAGAGAGAGAGATGTAAATATAAAGTATTAACGAAAAAGTTAAAGATACGTCCTATGTACAGTTAAATGGAGGAAATATGAAGGGCAAAAAAGGGATTAGTGTGGGTGTGAATTATAAGACAAGTTCCAACTAGGCTTTTAAAACGGTATACGAAAAGGGGACTGTGTGTCGTGGAGTACTGCAACAGCACATCACTAAAGAGAAGGAATATTGCGGTAGAGAGGGGACAAAAGGAATTCATCCGTGAACTGAATGAAATATCCCAAGCATCCTTTTCTCTAAAGTACCAAAGTGGATGTATATCCTAAGGGGTTTTAAAATGTACTATTGCTATATAACAAGTAAAATGGAAGGATTGAGTTTCTCATTAATATACAGCATGTTTCTAGGTTTTATCAGCTGAACACTACAACCACACTGGACCCAGTAAATAATTCTTCAAATAATACACAATAATTCCCTACAAGCGGCAACTCTTCTGTAAATAATAAAATCCTTCTTCTTCTTACGTTCAAATAAATACTAGGAATTAAATGTTCAATTTGAATTCACATCAGTATAAATGTATTTCCCAATTGAGAAAATAAAAGATCCTACTTATACCATGCTTAGATTATTTATAAAATGTGATAAATTCATCAAGGAAGGAGATTTATTAACGAAATATTAAGAGGAACCCTTTCTTCTTATTCAATAGTTTAACCCAAATTAATAAATTTTCTACAGATCAATTTTGCATATACATTTCTATACTTATATATTTTATTTTACAGAAAGTCTGATATGAAATATGTACATGACTTTCTCTGTTAACAGTTTGTAATAATTGGAAATTAAATTTGGAAATTTTTACTCAATAGCCCTTAATAGGGGGTAGTGGGATCCATAATGTTGTCACCATCCATGGTAAGCATGAATGTGTTTGCATTGTAGACCAGAAGACAGCGCCCAGAACATTAAAGAAACTTAGGAAATACTGGTTCAGTGAATAGTGAATTGATAAGACGAACTGATATTGAATTTATATTTACATTTTTCACTGAGTAAGGAAAAAAGAGATAATGAGGATATAGTAATGTAATCGAGCGAAGAGTTACGATGTTTATTGATGAATATTGAACATAGAATGGAGAAAATGAATGTAGAATTGAATTGTGTTGATGTTGGAGTCACTTGAAGAGTGATATGACAAGTTAGGATTCGTGCTTATTCTAACAGTGGTGAGCTAGTGTGGCTAACTTGAGGAATCTTTCAAGATTGATATTGATATAGTGACTGTACACTTCAGAATTGAATTGTAGACTGATCCTTAAGCCCTTCAGAAGGTCTGCTTTATTCCATATCTCTTATAGCTAGAAACAGCTTATAGGTGAGAGATACGCAGACATGGTTGAAGCCCATTCCCCAATACACTGTTGTGGGCGTGTTAGACGAGTGTAATGCTTGGCTGATGTGCGGTTGGAGCGCGTTATTGGCGCCTTGATGCAGTAGCTAATGAAATTGCTATCGAAGATTTTTGGTGGCTATTGGTTTCATTATAGACGCAAATTTTAATATTTGAAATATAACGTCCTCCTTTTCCTTTAGCAACAATAAATCATTTTTTCCGGAAACATGTTACAACTAAAAATGATAGATCTAGATATCTGTAGTGTGTATGCAAAGTGTAAAGAAAATCCGTTGAGCCTTTTTCGTGACAATCACAAAAATGGAAAAAAACCGTTCGAAGAAATGATACTTCTGTTGATAGATTTTGCTCAAAATCTTACAATCGCTGGTAGAATCTATATGAAAAACGAAAATTTAACTTTGTGTTTTCCGTTTCTGACTTATACTTAACCAGCAGTCCTCACACACAACACGACACATTTTTTTACACATATTTCAATACATTGCACAATCTTGGACTGAAACAGGACTCCAGTTATCTAGTCATTGATCGTTCACAGTGACCATTGGGCTGCATCTTCAACAACATGTTCCTTCAACAAACTGCTCCAACAGGCAACACTCTCGCTGGAATTTGTTAAATTGATTTCGGAGATGTTCGCAAGACCAACAAGTATCTAGACTAGATGTGAAGACGAGATTTTATGTAAAAAACAAATTTGAACAAAAAGACACGACACTCCTAGAATTTATCTACATATAGTTTATTTCTGTGGAGGATAGATGTAGAGACACTTGATATGAAATTTTTGTAATTTGACGAATAATTTTCGATTAAAAACTAGATTTTCTTGTGAATTTGAAGACTTGGTAGAACGTCACAGTTCAAGTCCGTTAGTCCACATCGAGGTTCTTAGATATTATTAGTTGCTTCTATTCCTATAGTAGATTTGTTTGTCTCCTATAGTTTGTTAAGTTCCTATCGTTTTAGTCTCATATGTGAGTTCCACATTAGTTGATTACATAGATTCCAAGGTAGCGGACCAAGTTTGGTGAAAGAGATATTGTTGAATTAATCAGAGATATTTTTTTCCATGATAGCCTGATTCTTTTCGTGGTCACTGGCCGGTTTCCGGGCGTTCGCCCATCATCAGGATGTTTTGTGAAAACAGTGCGATAACATAGACTTGCACAGAGCAAATTCAGTTTATACATTCTGATGATGGGCGAACGCGCGAACCGTCAATGACTGCACAAAGAGGCAGGCTATCACGGATAATATTTCTGATGATTTCTAGCTCTGTGGAACCAACCACAACAGTACTGAATTAAATCTGACGGGAAGGCAAGAGACGCAAAATGAAAGTCATTTATTGATAATTCAGAAAATTACATTGGATTCATCTCTTTTTGATGCAAGCTTCTACAATGTTAATTATAAGTTTTTTGATGCAATTCTTCTACAAGTTAAGTGGAATCTGTTTTTGAATCAGAGCTAGAAATTACACGTTTCTTCACATCAAAAAACTTCCATGTTTATATTTATTTTGTTAAGTTGTTTCTAGAGTTCTTTGTTTCCATGTGTCCACTTCTTTTGATCCTTATTGTTTTGTTCAGTTTACTAAACCATGGAAGAGTCAATTAATTTCAAGATATACCACATAAAATTATATGAATTTAATCTTTTTAAAATACAAAGTTCTTTGAATAATCCAGGTCTTGCCACTAAATTGTAGAAGGCTGATGGCTTGGCTGAGATGTTGAAAATGATCCATGGATCAGATAATTAAAAATAAAAACAGCAGCAAGAAAAATATGGAAACCTGGCTTGATGCTGGCAAAGGTCTCACGATTCATGGAGTGGGTGGGTCATAGAACCATTAGATTAATTGAGTGAATCATTTTTTCCGACTCACAGAGCATCAAATCGTGTGTTGTTTTTGGTGAAATTTAATTGCAAAAAAAAAATCTGTGTTCTCTTAAAAGTAGAGGACAGAGAAATTCAGTAGAATAAATGAAAAAGAATAGACAAACATGAAGAAGTAATTAGATTAAAAGGAAAATACACACACAGACATATATATATATATAAGAAGAAGGTAAAAGTTTTAGGTAGGAAGAATATAAAGGGTCACAGGAACTCATCAGCGGACTAATGAGAGAGCTGTACACATTGTCTATTGTCTTTCTCTCGCAAATATACTCTTTTTTTTTCTACCCTCACTCACACTAATTCAAAGAGCGAAACAGAGCCGCTTTCACAAATATTTCTAAATACAATGAGAGGTAAAACCCTAAATGTACAGAGAAGCGAAATAAAATAAAAGACTGAATAAGAGAGAGAGAAAAAAATCTGGAAAACCCAAAAGCAGTGTATTCAGTAAATTCATTTATAAAAAATATATATATAACCACTTATAAAATGGAATGGTAAAAATGGAATGAGATTGAAAATTAATGTCAAGAATACTTTTCTTAGTGTTTTATTATTAGGTTTATTTTATAAATGTCTTATCTCAATAACTGTTCTTTTTTTATCAATAAATATTTAATGGTAAATCTTGACATTTAAAGCAGAAAAATCGATCACAATTTATTTCTTTAATAATAATAATAATAATAATAATAATAATCATCATCATCATCATCATCATCATTCAGCGGCACTACAACTCATTGCTGAGTCCTGGCCTCCTCAACTAGTTTCCGCCAGTCAGTTCTGTTCTGTGCGGCTGCTCTCCAGTTCGTGATATCCAATACCGACCTCGCATCACCAGCAACACTGTCCATCCAATGCAGCTTCGGCCTCCCCACTCTCCTCACACCATGGAGGTGCTCGTTCATTACCTTTTTGGGAATGTCCCCGTCCCTCATCCTACCACATGTCCAGCCCACTGAAGTCTAGCCAACTTCATAAATTTGACTACGACTATTTCTTTAAACACTGCATACGGCTCCTGATTCGTTCGAGACCTTCATTCCTGTCCCACGCGTGCTGGACCGAAAATTCGCCTCAGTATTTTCCTTTCGAAAACTAGAAGGCCTCTCTCATCTATCTTAGATGTGGTCCAGGTATCGGAGCCGTACGTCAAGACTGGGCGGATCAGGGTCTTATACAATCGCAGTTTCGTCCGCCTTGCTATCAGGTGACTTCCCATGTGCTTCCAAAGCCCAAAGAAGCATCTGTTAGCCGCTACAATCCTTCGCTTTATTTCAGCTGACGCGTCATTATCTGCGTTTAGTAGGGAGCCCAGGTACACAAACACGTTCACATTTTCAAATGTGTGGCAGCCAATTGTTACCTTACTTGTGGTTGGTCTATTCCGACCTGTGATCATGTACTTTGTCTTATTTTCGTTGATGATGAGTCTCATCCTTCTAGATGGGCCTTCCAGAGCTAGAAACGCTAGATTTCTTTAATCAGTTCCTTGTTTCTATCGGAAGACTCAACTTTTGAACCCGATCTTTTATATCAATATAAAAAGATCGTACTGTCTTGATTTTCAGTGATTCGTTTGTATAACATTCAATAACGAAACCTAAAGACGATTTGGAATTGGTGGTTCAAGATTCCTTAATTAAGAGACTAAAAATATCTTAAAGAAAGATGACCTTAATTGAAGATCAAAAAATAAGAGAGATATAAAAAGCAACATAAAATGAAATCAATTTAAGAAGAATATTCATATAAAGTTCAACAATACACAGTCTTTATACAGTTTATCAGGAAAGCACAAGTGGTTATATATAGAGAATTTATTTACTTCGGGAAGTCGCGAATCATCATTCAGCTTTGTTTTCGACACTGCTTTGAGTTTTAGGATTTTTTTTTTACTGATGGGATTTGATGTTTTTCGAAATCAAGAAAGCAAGAGATAATTTATATTTACAATATCACTACTAAAGGAAGTATAAGAGTAGAGGGTGAAAGTGTGTGACTAGAAATTGCGTTGACAAATGTTATAATTTTGTTTTTTCTTTAATTTTGTTTTATATTGTTCCTGAAGAAGACAAACAAAGTTTGTCGAAACGACGAACTGTCAATTATTAAAAAATAATTACAAAATTTATTTTTTTTGGTTTTGTTTTTTTACCATCAATTGGTCGAGAAGTCAACTAATTTTGTTTTCATATATAGGTGATGGAGTGCAGCCGAACATTACACAAGGCTGATTTTAGGTGTAGGTAAAGCGACTTTATCCTATTACTGATTCCCAAAAACTCATTCCGAATCATCAATTTGGTTTCCGTTCCCATGATTCTACAACCTAACAAGGACTTGAACGTTGTAGATACCATAGCTTCTTTCCTTGAACGAAAGCACTACTGCCCGAATGACTTTCTTGACATTGCTAAAGCATTTGATAGAGTAATAGCATGAGGGCTTGATGTTTAAACTTTAGAAGTTTCGTCCACATACCAACTATTTAATATTAAAATCCTACCTCACCGACAGATATTTCCAAATTAGTCAACGTACCGCCCTTTCTCCAATACTCCCTATAATCGCTGGAGTTCCTTAAGGGAGCATACTTGGACCGCTCTTCTATTGCTTATATACTTAGACATCCCAGAACTTCCAAATACCATAATATATACTTTCGCAGATGATACTACAATCCTTTCCCAAAACCTTGAACGCTTGAATGGCTGTCACTGTCTACAAGCTCTATAACCTTCAACTGGAATCCTGCCTCTTAGAATGGAAGATAAAAGTTAACCCATAAAAAAGTAAATACATCGTATTTACACTGGGTAGAAAAATCCTCCCACCGATCCACATCAACCATACTCTAATCTCTCTCGTAAATAACGTACATTACCTGGGTTTCCAGATAGACAAAAGACTGACTTGGAATCCCCACACTAGACTCAAACGACCTGAACTAAATAGACGGTTCAGACAACTCTCAAGACTACTAGACAGACGATCCAAACTCACATTACAAAATAAAAGATTTCTCTACCTACTACTACTGAGACTATATGATCTATATGGCTTAGAAAATGGGGGAGCAACCAAGCGTTCCAATTCCCGCCGTATCCTGTCAGTTCAATCAAAAATCCTTCAAAAATTGTCAGTGCACTTACCTTAATGTTGCTAACCTCACCATCCACACTGATCTAAACATTCCTTTCGTCCAGCAAACTCGTTTCCTTAAATTCCATTCATCCACAACTGCTCATCCTAAACCTTTAATACAACAGCTTTCTTCAAACACTATTCCCGACAATCCACGCAGGCGGCTGAAGAGAAGATGGCCCTGTGACCATCTTGTAGAATAATTCGTGATAGTGGAGTGCCTTCGCTGGATGTCTTCTCCAATCCACACTCCGGTTATTTAAGAAGTTGGCATTTAACATACTTACTTGTTGCTGTGTAATTTTGCACTTACAAATATCAATAAAGGAGATAAAAAATACAAAAAAAAGGTGTATGCGGTCACATTAGAGACTGCAAAATTGCCCCAACTATCATATCCATATACATATAATGGGTATTGTAATTTAAAAAAAAACCTTACGTCACAGCTCCCTCAGAATTCATTCAAAATAATGTTTTACAGAAAGTGTTACAAATAAAAAGATAATTAAGTTTATATCGATGCAGTTAGCATTCATTGGGGACGGGGATACAAGAAAGTTCCAAAATACCCAGTTGCGCTTTCATTTAACCCAATTTGATTCAAATTTGGAATTTTTGCGATTATTTTAAAAATACTTCAGTATTATTATATAGATAATAGAATCAGAAATCGTATTCAAGTGATATTTCAGTGGAAAGCTTAACCTATTCCAACTCTTACAAAACCCACAAAATACATTTTGCTGGAAGAATGTTTCAGTTGTTAAATTATATGTATTTATGTATGTAGTAAATCGTATATGAAGTTTAATAAAAAACATTGGAGCAATTTTTTTGAGAAAATTATAGAAAACTGAAAAATATTTTGTGTAAAGACGCCCATTCACTTAATAGATTTTGGCTATAAACTTTGGTGTAAGATGCGATGCGACGGTGATCATATAATGCAATATCAAGTATAAGCTTTGTGCGATTTCCCGTTTTTTTTTTGCGTTATGTTGTTCTTACACATAGATACATATAAGACATACACAAGCCATTCGCTAAAAAATTTTCTTCGTGCATAATAGGGAGGTCCTTCTCAAAAATACATTTCTTGAGAAAACTCCATTTAGTGAATCTGACAAAAACGCAATCCTTAAGTACGAGGCATGTCCAGTAAGTAAGTGTACTGAATTTTGTAGGTTACAAAAATTTTTATTTGAACAAAAAAATTACCTGGTTACATTAGTACATATGTAAGCTATTTTACGACATTCACATATACCAACACGTAGCGTGTCCATCACGTACCAGCAAAGACAAAAAAAAAAAAAAACAATCGTTACATATATTATCTATATATTCTATAGACATTGAACGTAACGTGTATGTAAAGACTCGCACCAGCAACGGCCACTATTGTCGTAAAGTATATTTGAACTGTGCTGGCACGTGTTTAGGCATGTCTGTACATGTCTGTGTAACATTGCAACTTGCTTAGTATAAATTAATTTGTCTGTGCTGGTTGCGTGTCTGTGTTGTTAGTGAATATTTTTTTCTTCTGGAACATTCAGAGTATCTGCCTATTGTTGACTTATAGAAGATTTCCCCGTCACTATTTTTCCTAAAAGAACCGACATCTACACTCTTGTAAACTTATAATCGGGATCAACTATTGGCCATTAGCACGATTGAAAAAGTATTTTTTTATAGTTAAAATAAAGAGAACCACTGTTAGCTGGAGCTTTAACGACGTTAAACTTGGTGTTTTGTTTAGTTTATCACGGGTAAAATTTTGGTTAGAATGGTTTGAAACTTATATTAGCTCATTCTGAAGTATTTGAAAAAACTGCCTTCATCGTCTACTAGCCTCTTTGTAGAGCGTGTAGAATTCTCCTTCTTTTTTATTTCTTTTTAAATTCATTGGATGCACAGCAAATCTTCTTTTCCTTTTTTGCTCTACTTCCATACAACCCAGTTTCTTTCTTTCTACTTCTTCTTCTTCAAGTAAAATTGCGACACAGCTAATTCTTCAACCGAAAAGTTTTTAAACGTGCTTGGTAGGTACGTTTGCGTTCAACTCTCCAGTTTGTTTGTCGGCGTCTGTAAGTGAGTTGTGTCGTATGGTGTGAAAACTTGTGTCTGTGCCGTAACTGCCACGTTACGTGCTGGACACGCTACGTGTTGTATATGTGAATGGTGCTTAAAACTGGTAAAAGAAAGTCAAACAAATTTGAAAAGAGACTGAGAGAGAGAGAGAGAGAGAGAGTGACAAAATATATAAATTTCCATATTATTAACAAAACTCTGTAAATGAGGAGTTAAGCCCTAAAGATTAAAATCTGGAATAAAACTATCACACTTCCTGCAATTTACACACTTTAATTTACATATTTTCGATATGATTATTACTTCGTTACAAATTTCACTTCATTATATATACATATATAAAACAGCAACCAAAGAGAGTAGAGAGAAGAGAAACGAACCCAACCACTCTCTCGGACTGGAGTGGGAGAAAGAGTATAAATACAGCGACGGACAGTCCACGGAGATAGAGTTCAATACAGTTCATACTAATGAGTTCATACAGCCAATCACTACTTGTCATTACCCATTTTCCACTCTACCATACAGTATCATTACAAGTGTAAAGTCCAGGCAATCAGTGTCACTCAGTATTATTATACATAGTTAACCAGTTTTTAACCCTGTCTTCTTATTTCATCAACCAGACAAATTCTCTCCTCCCATCTCATCCATTATATATACATCTTTGAAACAATTTTCTTCAACTCGGTATTTTGGCAACATATTAGATTCTTATTAAACATTATACAGACGATAGAATCGTATAATATATATTGGACTGGCACTTTAGAGGAAAGCATAACAGCACCCCCCCCCTCCCCCCCAAGAACAACTCTTAAATGAATATCCTGGAAATATGTTTCAAACAAAAGTTGTTGCTCTTTTTACGATTAGTCAACATACCAAATTTAAAAAAATGCGTTGCAGAAAATCCCCCCAAAAAACTGAAAAATCTACTCAGTAAGGTGGGTAACTTTCGGTCAACCAATTGTAGTGAAAAAAGCAAATGGAAAATTAGAAATAAATTGAAATAGATTTAAAATATTTCAAAATAATATCAGTTTTAAAAGGAATATTGTATTTGGCTGGCAAAAAATAAAAACGCAGGTACAAGACACCGTTACAAGTGAGGCCAGGGAACTCAGCCACTATTGTCTTTTACCCCTTCTAGAAATCAAATATAGAGGGCAAGTTTTAACTTCAAAGACAATCATTATTTGTAGAGTTTTGTAATTTGAGCATTCATCCAATAATCATTCGAAAGAAAAACATCAATGCCATTCAGTGTTACGTGAACATTTGAGTTTAAATCAATCAAGTGCAAGAGTTTCTGTATATTTATAAGTTACTTCATTATTACAATATTGAGTTGTAATTGTTATTCACATTATTCAATCATTCAAATATAGTCAAATTATTTATCGTAAGCAGTGGTAACTTCTTCATTATAACTTAAACATATCTCTCTTTCAATAACGCTCACACCACAAGCTACACAAATTACACTCAACCAATCACCATACACAATTTTGACACACACACACACACACACACAGAGAACATTTTCTAAAATTTTCCATTTTTTTGGATAACAGATGTATTTTCGGTGGAAATTTAATTCCGACAATTTGCAGCAATAATAGAAACTAATAAACAATAATATAACTTTATATACATAGATAATAATTAGATGGCATTTTAATAGATAATATTTAATATTAATTAAATCTCATTAGCTGAATATATAGAATTTATTGACTAAGTTAATGGAGAATGATGGTGGGCTTAGATAAAGGTAGCCAGTGGAGATATAATGAAGCTATAAACTAGGTCAAATCTTGAGAGTTTCATGAGCAAGTGTGTAAACATAACACTACTTGAATAACTAATCAACACTACTCTCCCCACCGCTCTACTATATAATACACAACACATATACACATTACATCAAACTAATATCCCATCAATTATCGTATAAAACTTTCTTCAACAAAGCGCCGCGGCGGTGGTACCCTTAACAGTAACAAGTCACTCAAAATAATAAACTAACTACAAACTTATTACAAACTTTCTTTTTAAATACAAACTTCCTTGAGATATTATACAACATCTTACCGACAATTTATTAACTTTTCATCTACATGATAAACTAATTTAAAAAAGTAAGATTAAAATTAAACTAATCGTAAAATATGTCTGAACTTAGTGCTACTATCTTATGTAACCATACATAATATGAATCAGAGCCAAGTTTTTTTTAATTTTTATTATTTATGTAGTTTGTAAATATTTTTCTACTCTTTTAAATTCTGATGATTTTTATTAATTTTTTTTTATTTTATTTTATTTTATTGAAATCTGATCATGTCAAATTTTAGGACTGAGTTTTCAACGGATGTATATGATTGATTGGCGTGAAAAAAATGTTTTCAGCGAATGGTTTCTCTCCCCCTGTGTGTGTGTGTGTGTGTGTGTGTGTGTGTGTGCGCGTGTGTGTGTGAAATACCTAAAAAATGAAAACTCCTGTAGGCTCAAACTGACCACAGCCGATTCTGACACGAAGATTTCGATCAAAATACATCAACAAGGGCGAATTGGCTGTACGTTTTTTTCTTTTTCAGTTCTTTTTTCTCAAAAATGGCTCCGACGATTTTCTTGAAACTTTATACCATTTACACACATGAATGCCTATCAGTTTTATTTGAAACACTAGCTAACCCGACCACGCTTCGCTGTGGCTCAGTCTGATTTTTCGGCTTAACCCTGCGTGATTTTGATAATTTGTTTCGATGCTTTGGAATACCCTGTCTACTAATTCTTCTTTTGAATATACAATGTTGCAGAAATTTCTGGATTTGTAGGAGCAGTGCCGTACAAAGTCTTTGCTCCTACTTTCAGTAATTGTCTTGAAAATATGGCAGCTGATGGATCGTTTTGAAGTTGAATTCTCATATTCCTTGTTAAATGAATTTTTTTTTACTGTGCTCCAGAGAGTTGACTATTTCAAGCAGGCATGCAATTCATCAGCTGGTGTTGAGCGAGGCATTACTGGAAGCGTTTGCCTGAAGTCACCGGATAGTAACACCAATGCTCCACCAAATGGAACCTGATTATTTCGCAAATCTTTCAATGTATGGTCTAATGCTTCCAATGACTTCTTATAAGCCATTGTACACTCATCCCATACAATGATTTTGCACACCCGAAGAACCTTTCCCATTGCTGATGTTTTAGAAATGTTACATGTTGGGTTTTCTGCGAAGTGCATGTTTAAGTCATGACAGTTTAAGAGCTGAATGCGCTGTTCTACCTCCTTCCATCAACGCAGCAGCAATACCTGAAGAAGCAAGTGCTAACGCAGTAAGGTAGTTTTAACTGATTGTAGCTAGGGATTTCCCGTTTCCATGGGAACTTCGGAAAAGAGGTACCTATAAGTAGCTGAGAAAGAGTTTTACACTCTTATATAGAAATGCAACGTTGTGTAAAAATTTCAAGTCAATCTCCATCGACTACTTTTCGAGTTTTGCGGCCACAAACATACGCATGCTGAATTTTTATATACATAGATTTTCCCGGGAAAATTGATATTTTGGAAGGTTGCGGAAGAAAAGACTTTAATCTTTCCTTAATGGCTGCGGTGTCGGGGTATAGCCCCTTCCGAGGTTTTAATCTAAGCTTTCCTTCAAATACAAGCCCACTCCAGTACAATGTACGGTTCTCCTATCTATTTAATATAGATTAAAGCATACTAGAATTCCAAAAATTATGTAAATTGGGCGAATACCCGAAACCCAGTCACTCAGAAGTCGATTACGAAGATGGACAGAATATCTGATTTTTTTTTTTTTTACTCTCCTCTGTAAGAGGAGTAGAGGAGGTATTGAAATACTGTCCATTCAGACAAATATAGAAATTTCTTTTATGTAGATAAGTTTGCCCAAACTGTATATAAAAAATTCCATTAGACCTTTTGATCCCACTCTAATCCTCTTATCCAAAATCGATCATCCCATGCTATTTCAGATAATCCTCACAGGTGTTTAAGGGGCCTTTAGACTTGCGATTTCCTTCCTCTCCTCACATGAAGAGAGTAATTACTTCTGAATATTTAATTAGAGAGTGTTACCGTTGGGTCACTCATCAAGTGTTTAAAATTAATTCTTGTTCAGATTGTTACAATTATTATTTTTTATTTTTATGAAGTGAAACTGGTTCCCAGCAGCTTCCCTGAAAATCTAAGTTTAGCTACCTTGCCGTTTCCTTGCTTCCCTATTTTTAAGGTATCAATATCTTGCAAATAGGTATTGATGTAAGCGTTGGACTTCATTATATTGATTCAGGCTGCCAGATCGATAATTCTATTAAATATGTACACCAGATTTTGTTCTCCAAAAAAATTTGGTCCTATGTTTATCATACAATTATCACTCGCAATGTATAAAAGAAGTTTGAAATTTCTTCCATACTTTTAACTTGTCTTTTTACAAGGAACTTTGCATGTGACTGTCGAAACTGAAAGACAATCTTTAAAAGATAGAAAATCTAATTAATTTTCTACTTTATCTCTTATATAATTTTCTAAATATCATGTTTTAAAAGCATTCATTTAAAAGCAAATATTATGAATTGATAGGGTATATTATATATTTATTTATTTATTTTTACTTTCTCATACTTCTTGATACTCTCGTTTTAAGATCTTCTAAAAGAGTTTCTTTAAATTAGGTATACTAACTAAATATATGTAGGCCTATCAATTTTGGGGTTCTGGTGGAGCTAGAAGGTCACGTTTCCCTTAATTGTCTATTTAATTTAGATTCTCCTAGCGATACATGTAATATTGAAATCAGTTACATTTAGTAATAATTCCAAATTTGAATTAGTAAACTTTCAATAATAACTATGTAAACTGCAGTAAGGGAAAATCAGGTGAGTGTTGCAAATCAGATTTTTTTTTAAAAAGCTCAAGAAATTTCGAAATCGATGATATCAGCAATGCAAAACCAGTTTTATTTTTAAAGTCTAAATGCTAGATAACTCGTAAGATAAAAAGCTGTACTATCCATTATAACTTTAAGACGGTCAAAGACCTTCCGTTATAAAATTGCCAGAGGAGTTGGTCTTAACTTGACTCAGCAAAAATTCATCAGCTAAGTGATTTGGCAAATCATATTTTTATATAATCATGATCTTCTTATAAGATCTTCCTGTATAATAGATTATGGGAAAAAGGATTTACAATATTTTAAAAAGTAATACCGACTTTAAAAACCATTGAATAGTAAGAAGTGATTTTTGGATGCTTGAAGTAGGTCATCCACTATTTATACTGCATCATTTATAATTTACATCTGTATGATCATTTGGTTAGGAGAATTTATTTAATGATATCAGAAAGCTACGAGAGAGAACGTTGTATTATAAGACTTATCGTACTTCTTTTCATTAAGATCTCTTAGTTAAGATTGCTTGATGATCACTAATAGAATTGATTGTCTCGTTGAAAACTGTTTGTATTTTTGAAGGCTGGGCTCAGACTGAGTTAGACTGAGACAAGCAGGCAGTTTTTAGAAGTAGGAAGTACGTTACTGATTATATTATACATTCTATCAGAATCACACTAAAAAAAATAAAGAATCATAGTAATAATAGACACATAATTTTTTTTGTTATATTTTAAAGCCGCTGTCCGAAAGTGTTAAGAAAGATAATCTGTCCTGCAAGAATTAGCAGGGATCCCGAAACTGACTCGCCTGGTCAGAATGACGATGACTAGGTGTATGTATGGTCAAGGGTCAGGATCAATTATCTGGAGAATCTGGAACAAGGGAAGAACTGTAAATCTTATATAGATATAAGGATATGGGTTTTGAAAGCTTCATTAGACTTGGCAAACTGCGATAGATGATATTGGATGTGGGGGCAGATGGTATGGTTCAGGATGCAAGGACGAATCTTGGTGCCCACAACGGGAGAATGGTTAGCGCAAGTGGGCTGGTTATAAGGCCATTGTATGATGCTAAAAGATTGTCTCATACTTTTAGAGTTGGTTAACTCTGGAATCGCTTATGGCCTGCCGGAGCGCAGTAGCGCTATCCTATGGTAGAGATAAGGCACAGTGCCACTAGCGAGTCTGAAGTACGCTATATCCATCGCACCTATATTTTTATTCAAGCATTCCTACTACAGATAGGTGATGAGGACGAAGTGCACAGCAACCATACTTAATTAAATATTCTCTCATTAGCAAATAAATCAATTACAATTCAAAGCCAAAACTGGGAGCAAACGCATTACCGCACAAAATACTAAGATTTACAATATATATTTTTTTTTATGGTTTTTTAGTGTGTTATAAGTAAATACATATATCATCAACATAGTAATATTACCAAAGTGCTGCAGGACATATTTATTGTATGAGTAGTAGTGGCTTCTGGAATGGAGCCAAATCTCATATATTCTTTGAAGTTGTGTGTTATGGAAAAGTAACAACCAATACCGCTAAGTATCTCACACTTTTCTCTCAACCTTTCAGAAATGTGCTTTTTCTCAATGATTTTTTTGTATATCACACAAAAGCTACATCACTGGATGAAAAATTGACTGAAATGAAAAAAATTGTAGTGAAACAGCCTTACGACTTTTTTCTTGCTGGTCCCCAAATGCCTCCTGAACACAATTAAAAAACAAATTGTGCACGAGCAAATCTGAAAGATGCCAGAAAGGATAAAAATCATAGATACAGAAGTAACACTGGACTAATAAATAATTACTCTTTTGTCTTCTACATCAGGCTGTGTCATTTAAAGATATAAAAACTACGAGTTAAATGAAAATATTAGATGAAACCCAATGCCTCCTCAACACAATTAAAAAACAAATTGTGCACGAGCAAATCTGAAAGATGCCAGAAAGGATAAAAATCATAGATACAGAAGTAACACTGGACTAATAAATAATTAGTCGTTTTATATTTTCGACTCTACTACGATTTAAAGATATAAAACAGTATTTCTTAAACTACGACATTTGACCTTTATGTTTATAATAATATAATTATAAACTGTTTATCTATCTACTACATATTATAATTATAAATAAATATATACATTAACATATAAATATTACATTATTAATTAAATTAATTATAGTTAATATTAAGTTATTAAAAATCTTCTAAATTTGCTATAAATTATTTCTCCATTTTTAATGTGTAAAGAAATTAGTCATTGAAATTTCAGGGTTATAGTTTCTTTCTCAATAGCTTTTTTAACTTTCTTAGAACCGATATTAAGTAGAGCAAGCATTGCCAGATTTTAGAAACTGTTTGTTACCATGGTGTAATAAAGTAAGTGGATCCACTCTATTCATGACTTCTACTTTGATTGGTATATAATATGTCCCCCAGAAAAAAAATCAAGCATAAGAATATGAAAACAAACTGGATGGCCAAATTAACCATATTGATTTTTTATGCCCATTAAATTCAATATACATATTCCACATGACATCCAGTGTTGAATGCTCTCAGAATAAAAAGAAACATCTTAGGACTGTCCCTGAAACCCTATTTCCGCTTCTTTGACTGCATTTCAACAATCATCGCCTATACGGAAAAATTTCTTTAGTTTTCGAAGAAAAAAAAAATTATTACTCGAAGTCGATTTTCTTTGTAAAAAATATAATCATAGAAAGAAATCTCCAAATCTTTAACTTTCTTTATAGAGGAACATGTAGCTTGCATTTGCCACACTAACAATTCCACAGCAACACTGCAGATTGAACTGTAACTGTATATGTTGCATGTTAAGACATGTCTCAACCTGTATAGACAAGCTTTTCAACAGTTATAGAACATAGTGGGGTATGTTAACTTATTGAATGTCCCTTCCATATGTTTGCGTAATAGGAACCGCAGAGAGAGAGAGAGAGAGACACACACACACACACACACAATTGAGAATATCACTCGCTATTTAGGCCAGACTAGGAGTGGGAGACTCTATAAATATACAGCTGCGCTGGCCCTACAAGGGACAGTCTTTACAACAGTTTATACAGCAGTTGCAACGCATCACAACCAACTACTTCCCTTCTCTATACTCAGTTTAAGTCCCTACTTTCTATTATTGGTGTAAAGTCCTGGCAATTTAGTGTCTATATTTTATTATACAGTGTTCAGCACTCATTCCAGCTTATTTCTTAAAAACCCTCCCTCACTAAATTCTCTCCTTCTGAAACCTATTAAATTTGTACTTGCGGTGTCGGGTAGACAGACAAATGAAATTTATTTAAAATAAAAGAAAAGGTCTGTGATTATTACTTTAATAGAGATATACATTATATATCACAGGATTCTGAGGTTAAAATGTTTTAGCTAGAATCAGTGTATGCGTCTATAATGTTACTGGTTGATGTTGTATGTGGTGTGTCACGAGTGTTGTTGAAAAGGCCTATGTGTGCTTTACAAGTTTTAGAGAGATATGTGTTAAGAAATAATGAATAAGACATCAATAGTTTAAAATAAATAAATAAACTATTATGAATCGAGATATGTTATACAAGATTATAATTTAATAGTTAATTCTAAGCTTATAAATACACAAACACTCTCGCACTTAAATATTCGCGTATTAGATTGATTTTAAACACAAATGTTAAAAACTTCTTGCCACACTGACGTTCTGAATGACTCTTTTTGTAAGACCACTGATACTGGTTGAAATGCCGAAATACGAATGTTTTGTACTGCATCTGCTATAATAATGTACTGGCTGAATAATATTCGCTTGTTCTAGAGAGGGTTTTCTCCTACAAACTGTTGGCCAAAGGGTATTGTCTTGACTAACGGTACGTGTCCCTTTTTACTTGTTCTTTTTAAACCAACGTACAAATTTCCATTAACCTAATATTTCTAAATTATATTTACTTTCTAAATTATATCACAAGCCCCACCATTTTACTGAATGACTTCTTTGGGTTTTTTATATTTTTCTCGTAAAAAGCTCCAATAATTTCATTTTATCTTAGTATACTAACTAAATACATATACAGGAAGGCCACTTTTATTTGAAATATTTTTTCTGAAAAAAAAAAATTATTTTTGGGTAACTAATAAATTATTTATATAAAATAAATAATAAAAAAAAGTTTTTCTGTACCAGTATATAAATAAAAGTACCTCAAAGTGTTTGCTGCATACATGAATCAAAAAGTACATACAAGTTGTTTTTGACTATACAAACAGAATTATTTAAAAAGAACCACTTTCGTATTAGAAGTTTGTAGATTTTTAACGAGTACGATTTCCAATGTGAATGGAGGAAAGATAATGTCGAGTGAAGTTTACGACTCTTTGTTGAATTATTTTCTATTTAGTGGGAAATATATTCTGCAAAATTTTAGCTTCTTTTGTTAATTTTTTTAAATTATTATTATTACAGCAATAAAGTGATGAACCCAAAGAACCTAATCAAGGTGGTGCCGCACATTGCAGCTTACCGTTTTACTCTAAGTTAATAACTTTTTATTCTATGTATATCAAAAGATCATATAAATTATATGGGATGAAAAGAATTTAAAAAGTTATAAAACATCGTTTTGTAATGAAAGTTAGTTTGTACTGTTAGTTTGAAAATAAAATATTTGAGTTGTAAAATAAAGGGAAAGTAATCCAGTGGTGGCTGTTGAAAAGTTTATTTTAGCAAAAATGTTTTATTTAAGTGAGGGGTGGGGGAATGGTGGTGCAAATCTGGATGGTAAGGTATGTGTCTGTGTGCAGCTGTTTACCAGACAAAAACCACAAAACTTGAGACAAAATCGACCATGAACAAAGTTGACAGAGAGAGAGAGAGAGCTAGAGGAGGAGGCGACTTTAGGTGAACATAAATGTACGCACGTGGTAAACTTAGGTTCACAACTCTGCTCGGTGGGTAGCCGAGCTATTATCAGAACAATACAAGACAAATTTAGAAAGATATATTTACTTTACCGTTAAAATCAATTATCCGTACTATTTTAAGATAACTATTTTACTTTCTCCTACTGCTACTAATTTTAGGGTCCCCTGATTTTTTTTTTTTTTTTTAGCGAATGGTCGATCTGTATGTATATAGAATATGGGTTTTTGTGTGAGTTTACAGGTTAACAGTTTATCTCAAAGATGAAAATTAGAAGGGAGCTCAAATTGGCAATTGATATGCCATTTGGCCACTATCACCGCATCATATACGAAGATTTCTTGCAAAATCCATCAACCAGAAGTTGGCAATTTTTACAGATAAGGTTTGAAATTTTTTGAATTTTCTCGAAAACTGCAATGATACGCGATAGAAACCTATCAATTTATTGAAAACATGTTTCTGAATAATCGATTTTACAGGAGTTTGGAGAATTGCCATCTAGTTTAAATTTATCAGATATACGAGTATGTTCCACAATAGCCTGCTATAGTCATTGACCGGTTTCGGGCTTTCGCCCATCAACAGGATGTCCTGATAAAACAGTGCGATAACACAGGCTTGCACAGAACAAAATCAGTTTATACAAACAGTTGGGAAATATTTTGTCTAATAAATATTTTTTTAATAATAATAATAATAATTCTACCATCTAAACAAAATTCATTGTAATTGAATAGATTGCAAAAATTCCAAGTTTCAAGAAAATTAGTAAACCGGAAATGGTGTTTTTACTGAATAATTTTGTTATTTTTCGCGATTTTCTCCAGAAAAACACCCTACAAATTTCATTAAATTTATTATATAACTAACTATAAACTTTGTCAATTACAATTTTGTAAACTGCAATTTGAGAAAGTTGTGTGAGTGTTTCACACCAGATTTTTAGTAAAAGGAAACGAAATATCAAGGTGAGATATTTGAAATTCATAACTTAATATTTAAATATTATTTTAATCTACGGGTCAGGAAGTATCGGAAATAGGAGATTGTGATACTAGCACCCATTATAGCACTGATAACACAAACTGTTAGTTCGAAAATGGTATAGAAATACTACGGTAAAACTCAACAACCTGGGAAGAAAGGTTCCCTGATTTGGTGCAAGAAATGGCGAGGAGAAAGCCAAACGGTATTGCTCTGGAGAAACCTACCTGACGGAGGCAATCTAAGATCTGTCTGGGCAGTTATTACCGGAAAAAGTCTAAGACATACTTCAGTTTGAGCGAAAGTAGGCTTTGCATATTCTAAGTGATAGAACCTGCAGATATTGTGGGGAGACTCCATTTTATGACCCACGTTCTTGACGGATATTATCCAGACCTAGGAGTAAATGTTAGAAGAGGATATATTCTTCCTAAAACCTTCCTAGATTATTTGATTTCTTAGGAAATTTAATCTGGAAGATATACTATAACTTGAGATGTTTCATCCCGGCACTGATAGGGGGGTCACAACAGTTCTCTTCTGGTCGCTTTGCGCTATGCCCATTAATACTTATATTAAATACAAAAACATGGTGCCTTTCAAAAGAGGAACTGTCAAATCTTCTCTCAAGTCTTGACATACTTTTCCCGAAACTATTAAGTGATCACGCTGTCCTTAATATCATTTAATGAATTAATGGGATAAACAAAAAATCTGGAGGAAATATTCATACGAGTTTTTCTTGGAAAAATTCTTACGATTTCAATAATTGTCACATTATTCAATTGTTGTGGAAAAACATATTAATTCAATGAAAAAATTATATTTATTTCGGAAAATATGACTCATATTTAACAATTTTCAGCTGATACAAAACACAAAAGTGGTGCTTGTAGTTTCAAAAATTTGACATTCTAACAATGTTTCCTTCTGCAGCAAATAAGAGAAAAATATCAGTCTCATTTATCAAAAAGAATATACAAATATATAAAGTAGAATATAGAAATATCACTCTGGAACAAGTAGTATATGTATATGTATATATCACAGCGCAAATTCAAATAAACCAAAAGGCAGAAAACATAGAAATGTTATCAAAAAGAAATAGGATCAACAATGCAATTCGTAAACATAGGTTGTGGAGATTGGATTCCTATATATGATTACCTATATTCCGTGGTGTTTTGCGAATACAAATTTTATCATAAAGGAAGTAATATTAGCAATCATTTCCTAAACAGCAGGTTATCTTTTGACTTTAGTGCGAATTAATTTATAACTTTGTAAAAAACTGCTATGTTTAATTAAAAATTTAAAATTAAAAAAAAATTCTGTACTAAGTAAAAGATAAATAATCGAAAATAATACACAAGTTTGAGAAGATGTTGCTGTTGAAAGTGCACTTGTATTGAACGGGCGGTGTTTGTGTAAAGAAGGAAGTTTAGATGGCGAAGCAAGGAAGGACCAGTATACTCATGGGATACATTTTTAATCTAGTTAGTTGGCCTTGCAGTGGATTTACGGTCACGTAGTTGAAGTGTAAGTGGATGGGGATCCGGCAGCAGTTGAGTGGATAAGGAGGCTGCGGTATAGTTCTAGTGCTCTACTGGACTGGGCCATAGATGGAGAGATATAGTAGTACGTGTTATGAGTGTTCCTGCTGCCTCCATGGGTGGCGGCCACTACAGGACGGCCTTCAATAACATTGTGGCCACTAAACCCATCCGTTGGGCACTATTGCACTCAAACTACACATACATATACAAAAAAAGAAGGCATCCCCTTCAAATATAAGCTTATCCCTTCCTCTTACATTACTCTAGTAAACCACCACCACGTACCGTCACCATCATCATGTACAACCCGTTTCTTTTTGAATGGCCAAACGTTTCAGATTCATAGTATCATCCATCCTCCTTTGTATTAACCATCTTATAAAAATAAAATTATCTACCCACCTCCTTTTTTATTTTATTTCTTGAATCATTATTGTGCAATTTTCTATGCAAACATATATTTCATCCTGATTCGCTACTCACTTCTATTTCTTTCAAAACCCATTATTACCTACTTAATAAATATTATTCATTACGATAAGCAAGAAATAAGAAAAACATATTCACTACCTCCATACCAAGCATTTTTATTGAATGCATTGATATTAATTTATTTTCGCATTATTGACCATTCATTTACATAATAACATAAGAATAAAAACCACAATACAATATCTTTGTCAGCTTTTAAATTATAACTAAAAATCTTTTCTATCTTAAAAGAAGAATATATTATGTGACTAAGGATACAATATAATAAGGATTCAAAGTTAAATAATGTAAAGTCTTTTGAATAAGGAATACATATTTAAGGGCTTTGGGATTTAACGGACACAATGTTTTCTTCAATTGCAGACGAACTGCTGTGTGTTGTCTCTTCCCACTGGGCGCAATGTGCACTTCTTCAAGGATTTGGCGTCTTTGCGGGCATCCTCCTTAACAATATGAAGCTACCTCTTTAGCCAGAATTAACAACACACATAGGCCCTGTTATATAGTTCTGTAAGCGACTATTCGAGTACACCGAATCCCTAACTAAATTCTAGCTTATCATACCACCCATTCACACACACAGTCGTAGCTGCCTAGGTTCTTGAATCTTTTCTGAGTGGCAGCCTCGCAGTCCGTTATGAGTTGTAATGAAGTTTCCTCCAACTCCCCAGAGAGTCTGCATGAGCTGTCGTCACTGGTTTTTGAACATTCTCTGAGTGGCAGCCTCGCAGTGTGTTAGGAGATGTAATGGAGTTTCCTCCAGCTCCCCACAGAATCTGCTTGAGCTATCATTTTCCAAACCCAGCTTCACCAGGTGTCCTCTAAGTCGGCAATGCCCCGTGAGGAAACCCGTGAGAACGCGAAGCCTGTTCTTACTCAAGTCGATGCAGACCTCCGATCTCCGCTGGTTATAATTTCCCAGGCAAATCTTGGCCTGCCGCAAACCGGTGACGGAGTTTCAGAGTTGAGATTTCTTTGCCTTCTCCACCTCCTTCTTAAGTTCTTCCAAGAGAAACTGGTCGCTGACACCACAAAAAGATTCCGGCTCTAGAAGCGGGGTCGCAGCGGCTATCTTCGCCAAGACGTCGGCCATCTCATTCCCTTCAATGCCAACATACATACCCTGGCACCCACCAAAGGGTAACTTTATTCCTTCTCCTGCCTAAGTTATTAAGTTTACCTTGGCATTCCCAGACGATTTTAGAGCAAATAACTGAAGCACTTAATGCTCTAATGGCTGTTTGGCTATCGGAAAGGATTACTGATTCCTATATCCCCCATCGAGGTTAAATTGAACGCATCTTCCAATAGCGTATATTTTCGCCTGGAATATGCTAGGAAACTTACCCATAGGTTCCGAGTGCTTGATTTTTGGACCAACCACTCCGCCCCAGTCCTCTAGAGGGTCTTAGAACCATCATTATACTATTTGATGGCCTTATTCCTTATTGATAATAGTGCTTTTAGGGTGCAGTGTATTTGCCCACAAACAACCAACAGGTAACGTCATTAAAAAGATATTTCAAACAAAAAACTTGACGCTTTCTATTGAATGCAGTTATAAAATATATATATATATATTTTTTTACACTAAGCGGAATGTTTACACTAATATTAATAGTTCATATTTGCCTTCCTGTCACCCCCTATATTTATATCAGGGACAAATGAATAACATTTGAAATTTAAAGAAAATGTGTTATTTTTATATATAATTGTATTAAGAGAGAATCGTGTGAGTGTTTCACACCAGATTTTTTTTTGTTTTGTTTCTATTATGGAAAAAAGGGAACGCAAGCATTTGACACTTCTATTACTAAGAACAACGTTGAGCAGTATAAATTCTATAAATATATATATTCCTTATTACAATATAATATTTCTATTTTTTTATTTTTTGGAACCTCACGGAATCTGCTTTGTTTATATTAAAACAACTAAACTGAAAGATGGCCTCATAATAATCGCTTGGTATTTGTAAGTGTTAAACTTGTCCGACAACATTTGAAATTTAGGAAGTTTCATCATTATAATAAAGTTTATTAAAAAATGAACATTTATTTCTGTAGGGAAGGAATTAGCTCAGTGGTTAGCGCACTGGACTCCCACGCGGAGGTTCCGGGTTCGAGTCCAGGAATGTTGCCCTTTCAGCAAGATTGCCGAGTTCAAAACAAATATATATCCAGAATATTAATTGAGGCTGTGGAACACAATAATTAATTTTTTGTTTTCCACTAAATAAATATAAAACGTGTCATCAAATAATGCAATCTTCTTTTTTTTATTTTTTTTTTAAATAAGTAATTAAATAAAATTAAATGAATTACATTGCTATTAAAATAAATTATCTGTCAATAAAGAGTATAACAAAATTATCAATTATTTTACAAATTGAAATAGTGAACATATGAAACACAGCATAATACAATGTAGAGGAGTATACAAACAAATCCCATGGTATTTGCAAAAATCTAATTTAGATCTCCAACATGACTATGTTAAGTTAAATCCTAAATAATATTATTTTTTTGTGAGAGGAATCTTTTTTTAGTCCGTATAAAAAAAAAAAAAAAAAAAAGAAGGTAAATATAGAACGAAAAAATATAACATTTTAGAGAAAAATCAAATATCAAATCTGACAGACTGACAAGATTGTGGTACTGCAAGGGGTTGTAATTTTTGTGACAGAGAGAGCAGCGTTAAATATTTTTGATATAATATTAAACTATTATTTATATTTATATATATCAACAAAATTTTTGTTATCACTATTTGTTTTTGAATGAAGAATTTTTCAATTTATTTATTTGTTTAAATAACAAACAAATAAACAACGAATTATAATTAACATTATTGCGTGTTTGTTTTTAATGACATTTTTACTGCAATTTGCGCAAAAATATTTAATACGTTCAAGTTAAAAGAAATAAAAGCAGGAAAGTAAAAAAAAAAAAAAAAATAATAAAAAATAAAAAAATAAATTGTAATGATAAGAAATTCAAATGAATACTTTCATCAATTTTCATGCAACAGAGACTAACACACATGCTCTAAACATGTCACATACATTACTGCCAGTTAACGTTGGATTTTATTTAAAAAAAAAAAAAAATCTACATATATATATATAAGTTATGTATACAGCTGGCATGATTGGTGAAGTTCAAATGTGCTATATATTTTGGCAGGATTTTGGCATTTAAAGAATTAGGGTCAGGATCAACAAGGGTCACTGATCCGAAAATAGGGTGGTTCGCAACTCAGAATTGGGCATGCGGTTACTGCATTGCTAACCTTTTACATATTATACTGACTGTCTGTTAACTTGTTATATATAAATATACTATATAGTAAAATACAATGAATGACTAATGATACAGTATAATTCAGTAAAACGTAATTAATGAATTACAAAGAAATGTGTTAATGTCCATCACATTGGGATTTCTAAATCTGTTGTATTGGTTATACTTTTTTTTTTTTTTTTTTTTTTTTTTTTTTTTTACGTTCCGAAATTTTTGTTTCGAGATCCGAAAAAATGATAAAAATACTTTCTCTCTGTGGGGTTCTGTGAAGAAAAGATAGTAAAGATTTCCTCTAAAAAGCTATTTCACTATAACATACAGTTCTATCCACTTATGTAATGTTATGATACATTAGAAACATTCTTAGAAAATAATCGAAAGTGCTTTACAGAATAAGTTTTTGGAATTTCCTCGAAAATGGCACCATTGATTTTCTTTAAAGTTTAAATGCTTACTTGCACAAAGTTCTTTATGTGAAATATTAATCTGTAAAAATTGATTTTTTGGAGTTTGACAGGAGGAATCATTGACGTAAGATTTCAAATGTTATTGGGGGTTTGAACAATAAATGTTGCTGACTATAATGGAGTCTTCTGGACAAACATTGTGTGATCACTGCCATGTATACTACTCCCCACCACCTTACCATATTTAACAGTAGAGTAACTGGATACAAATATCCAGTTTAAAGGACGAGACGTAGATGTAGATTGTTGTAGGGGATTATGGCGCTGCGGCCTGAAAGATTTACTGTGCCCCCGGAGCCTTCTCAGTGCACTGCCGGCCTCCAAGCTATGTTCTCTAGCTGCAGACAACACTGCTCATCACCGTACAGTGAGTTGTAGAGGCTCCTAGGGAAAAAAAATGTAAGGGCAGCATGCTGGATTCGAACCCGGGATCTCCGCGTTGCTAGTCCAGCGTGCATCACTGAGCTAATCCCTTCCTTTTCCTTTGGCTTACACCAATTATACATAGGGTCGAGACCCTAATTTGTGTACTGCGGTTTTGTTTTGCAATTATCAGCATGCTCCATGTTTAATCTTACATTCTAAAGCAGGGGTGACCAACCCAAATAATCTTGCGGGCCACTTGGGAAATGCATCATAACTCCGCGGGCCGCATATAAAATCATATATATCCCCATATTAGATGTTTTGGAGTGAAAAAATGCGCGTGCATCATGAGTTCGCAGAATATAATGTCATTATTCTGTGAACTCAACTGTAAACTCATAAAAAAAAAAAACAGGCAATATCTGTCATATTATTTTAAAATCAAAGTTAATTTTTTCTCATAATTTCGACAGTTAATTTTTGAATCATGTATTTTTTTAATACATTGGTTTTCACTACTTTGGCCATTATCAAAAAATATATTTTGTAAAAGTGTAATGAATCTCGCGGGCCGGAAAAATGTTCAAGGCGGGCCGCGGGTTGGCCACCCCTATTCTAAAGCTTACAAATTACTATTTTTAAAATGCTATAAATTTATATACAGCAAAAAAAATACTTTTAGCAGGTGACTTATATAACTTTATAACAATTTATCAAAATCAACTGTATTCACATAATTGAGAAATATATGACACAGATTAGTATTCAGTGGTTCTGATTTTGGAGGGGACCAGGTAACACTTCTCAATACAACGTTTTGTAAGAAAGAAGCCCTTTCTTTCTCAAACAAAGCCATTCAAAAAGTATATGATGCTATCTTTGACAGGAAGAGAAATCACATACGCAAGATGAGTCCGAGATTAAGTTAAAGCGATGGAGGTGCTGTTTGTTTCTGTCATGTCCTGACAACACTCGGGTCAGTTTATAATGCAGGTTAAACTTAGCTTTCCGTCTGTGTTCAACTGTTGGAAAAAAAACTCTTTAGTTAATATGCCCTTTTCAGTAGCCGACCATAATGCTTCCAAGCAACCAAGCTTTCTTTTTGTAAGATCAAATCTACATATGACTTGGGTAGTGTGTTGAGACCTATTTGGATACTGCAATCCCTGGCCGCCTCTTTTGCCAACAAGTCCGCTCTTTCATTGCCAGTATCTCCAACGTGAGCCTTAACTTTATTGAACTTAACTACAAACTGGCAGCGATACCCCCCTTGCAGGCAAGTTTTAAAGGAAATTTGTCATTTTTGTTAATTATATTCAATACAGTAAGATAGCGTGGTGTGAATATTTCACACCAGATTTAACATTTTGTTTTAACACTTTGTTAAAAAGTCAAAAACGGCTTTTAACTTGGAGAATACTACTATATTATAACAAACCAAGTGTTAAGATAATTTATTTATTACTTCCTCTTACTGCTGTCAGAGGAAGTAAGTATTGTGATCGTGTGAAATTTTCGATATCTATATTTTCACCGGAAATATAAATTCTGAGGTCTCCTAAGTCTGAAAAAGGGTGGTTTTTAAAAAAATAGTGTGCATAGCTAAAAATGGAAAATCCCAGAAAGTTCAAAAACATGGTGATTCCGTTTTGGTATTACTATGAGATCTGCAACAGGAAGTTATCTGTCAACCAAAAGTATAACTGAATGAATTTGTTCAGTTTTTTTTTTGTGCCAATTTCCTGATAAAACGGCTCCAAAGATTTTTGTTTAAAGTAAGTATATCTTGTAGTTGATATATATGATAAAGAGCTACAACTTTTTATTTGAAACATTGCTCTAGAAAAATTCATTTAAGAGGCTATTGAGTGAGAGAGGTAAGATTATCCGGGGCCGGGTGTTAGTGTAGTGGTGATGAGCATGGACTTGTAAGCGGGAGGACCCCAGTTCGAGTCCCGCGTATAACTGCTAAAATTTTATATTGGTATGAAAAAATGTTAACCGTAAAGTAGGTGCTTCCGCCTCCGTCCACGACACCTAATTTGGTAGTTGGACGTTAAGCCCACCTGAAAAAATTGGCATTACTTTACTTTGAGTGAGATAGATAAGATTATATTCTTCTAAAGTGCTATTTTAATTTTATTATATGATTCTATCATGACAAATAATATTAATTAAAATCAAATATGTTGCCAAAATTTCGAGTTTGAAAACAAAAAAAATGGTTTTCTTCTTGAAGGAAATCGGATGTGCATTTTTTTCTGAACATGTTTTTTTTTTCTTTTTTTTTTCAATTTTCTGAGATTTTACTAGATAAAAACTTTGTGACGTATTTCATTTGTTGTACTAAATATGAATACAAACTATTGTATGTTCGGAACTTCTTTTCCAGAAAATTCATTTAAATATGTTTGTGGGTGGGGTAAGGTCATTGTTTTCCTCAAAAAAGTCATTTTATTAATTTCAGACATAAAAGTAAAGACAAACAATCATAAATGTTTGAAGTTTATAGATAATTTGTCATTTATTTGTTTACAAGAATTAATGTAAGTAAAGTCGTGTACGTGTTTCAACCAGACTATTTCAATTTATTGTAATATTGAATGATATTTTTATTTATTGTAATATTGACAACATTATATTATATGCCAGAAATTCTAAAACTAATTTAATATAAGATTAGAAATTACTTACAGACTGTAAATCTCGTAATTGATTTTCACTTACCTGTAACGAAAAAAAAATAAAATGAAATATAATATTTTGATATTGGTTTCATTCTACATTCTAAATTTTGTATGAGTGATAATCTAAAAGTGGAAATTGTGAAAGTGTATTTGAATAAAGTGTATTACAATAAACTCCCGATTATCCGGGCTAATGGTGGGAAGAGGCGGCACGGATAATCGAAAAAACACGGATAATCCGAACTATAATTATTTATTTCTAACATATTATTTAAATACAACATATTGTAACGCAACCACTGGTGCCATCTAGGAGAGAAAGCAGGTACCTCAAGTTCTCCTAGTGGCCGCTAGGAAGCGCTGGCGGCGCGCTCTAGCTCTTTGTAGAAGAATCGAGAAAGTTCCTAGACCATTCTCCACCGGTATAAATAATGGGACCCAGTCAGTCTGGGAGAGTTTTCTAGTAATAAACGAAGTGTACGTTTGTGGAAAGTGTATTTTGTAATTTATTGCGTATAACAATAAATTGGTATTTTCTTTATTGAAGTTTAGAGTATTTATCTATATATAAACCCACTTAAAACTAGTTGCAGTAGCTAGTTTAGAGGGGAAAACTTTACAATATTATACATTTCTAAGGCAGATAATTATTTTAACATGTTTAATGCTCATTATTATTAAGAAAATCTGTGATTTTGGTTTGTTTGCAGGAATCTTTTAATGATTTTTTTAATATCTGTTCGAATTTTTCTAAGCTATTATGTCGTTATACCAATGAGTACATCCCAGTGGTCGATGTACTCCAATCAGTGTCAACGGAATTCAGAGCCGTGTTGTGACTAACGCGGTTGATAATTTCTTCCTCTCTACTTTCAGTTTCATTCTCTTGCTCTTCTGGTTGAATGAGATCGGAAATAATATCCACGTCACTGATTATTTGAAAACCTCCATCATATGAATCATGTTCCATTACCTCACTCATTCAGATACTATTTCACTTGTCTCGGGCTCGATAGAATCCAAAAAAAATCACCTTCTACATTTGGTAGAATTTTTCCTCCACGATCGAACGAGTGTTATTGGCTTTATTTTATTCCAAGATTGAGTTACACCATTTATCGCATCCAGTATTGTAACTTTTTTCCAAAATTTAATGAAATCATCACCTTCATTACAAAGGCTTTTAATAAGGTCATTGCGGTAATATCGTTTCATTAATGAGATAACCCCTTGATCCATGCGTGGAATTTTTAAATTAAATTCATGCACGGATAATCCGCAAACCGGATAATACGCACACGGATAATCGGGAGTTTACTGTGTATGGCAAGACCAGCCAGAAGTAACTATCTCTAGACTAAGACAAGGCAGAAGTTCCCTTATACTTTATTGCTTTTTAATCATTCACTATAGTCTGTTTCATAACTGCTGTAAAATGCTAAGCTCAACTTCTTTTTGTATTTTTCCACGTTTTTATTACAAGAAAATACATAATGTAAATCATAATGCAAAGTAATTAGAAAGAGTTAACTTTGTAAAAACAAATCATATAATAATTTTTTATTTTGTCCATTATAAAAAAGAGCATTGAGACAAGGCTTAGTTTCCAGTTCTTACAATGTGTCTTGCCCCTTATAAACTGCTCTCTACTTTTGCAGATGACACTGCCCTCCTCTCCACGCATAACGATCCCGCATTTGCATTTAGATATCTTCAAAGCCATTTAAGCTCATACCTGGTGCAAAAAATGATGAATAAAAATTAATGAGGCAAAATGCCAATACACTACTTTTACATTAAGACGGACTACATTGCCTCTTCTATATTTTAATGGTATTTCTCTTCCAACTGCTGACTATGTACGCTACTTAGGGTTATACATCGACAAACGGCTCACCTGTAACCCGACTAAAAAGACAAGACCTCAACAGACGATTTAAACTATTATCACTACTACTACTACTCGGCAGACGATCTAAACTGTCCCTACAATATAAAAGACTGATTTACTGGTATTACTCATACCTATGTGAACATAGGCTATTGGACTATGGGGTTCAGTTAAACACTCCAATTCCCGCCGAATCCAGTCATTCCAATCCAAAATCCTCAGAAAAATTGTCAATGTATCAAATCTCTAACAATTCTCAAAGTCACATCAGCTAAACAATTATAATTACCATCATATTTGTTCATACAGCATTTTCCAGGCAAATGCAACCTTTTACCATTTAAATTAAATCTTTTTCCGGTTAAATTAAATCTTTTTCCACTTAAATTAAACCTTTTTCCATTTAAATTAAACATTTCCACTTAAATTAAACCTTTTTCCACTTAAATTAAACCTTTTTCCATTTAAATTAAACCTTTTTTTTAACCAAAGTATTTCCTACTTCTGAAAAATTTTTCTCACACATAATCCTTTCTTGAACCAAATTGTTGCTTATTATGAGTAATATGAACACTTTCCCCACCGAAATAACATTTCTTGATCTAAAAATTTCCTATTTTTGAACACTTTGAACCACAATTGAGCACAATAAAACTTATTTTGAACCAGCCTGTCACCTTTTTCATCTTATTTTGAACATTTTAAATCACATTTTAGTCAAACTAATTTGTTATTGAATCAATCTGTAGACCTCATTTTGAACCACTTTGGACACCTGTATTCTTTGAACCGATTTATTGTCTTTGATTAACCTCATCTCAACATTAAGTACCACTTTTAAAATTTTGTACCACTTTCAGCATCTATTGATGGTTATCTAATGATGCACTCTTTGAAAAGATAAATTTGTTGGAAAAGTGATTCTTAAACGTTCAAAATGTTGTAATAAAAGACAATAAATCGGATCAAAAAACACAGGTGTTCAAAGTGGTTAAAAAATGTTCAAAATAAGGTTGTAGATTGGTTCGTAAACAAATTAGTTTGACTAAAATGTGGTATAAATTCGTTCTCAAAATGAGGTGAAAAAAAAAGGTGACAGGTTGGTTCAAATAGGTTATATCGTACTCAATTGTGATTCAAAGTGATCAAAATCACGAAGTTTTTGGAGTCAAAAAATGTTTCTTTTGGTTTTTGGGGAAAGCGTTTAAATTATTCACAATAACTTACAATTTGGTACAAAAAAAGATTAATGCGGGAGAAAAATTGTTCAGAAATAGGAAATACTTGGGCTAACAAAAGAAAGTTTAATTTGAATGGAAAAAGGTTTAAGTTGATTGAAAAATGCTATATATGGTGCCAAGTTCAACTAAATATTGCAACTTTAAAGATAATTTGTCTGTTAAGAGTTAAGAGTATTCATAGCAATTGAAAGTCACATGAGTGTCCAATATGAGATTTTTATTTTATACTTTCTTTTACATCCCACTGTTTTCACTGAAATTCCCTTTTTATCCGCAAAAGAAAAAAAAAAAAAACCTGACTATATGTACCACAAAATAAACGGAATAAGTCTCTACAAACTATAAAGAAATGTGGCAGCAGGACTTAAGGAGGGGATAAGAAGAGAAAGAAAGTACAGATGCATTGCATAATAGATGTGTTAAGAAGTGATCAAGTATGCTAGACAAGTATGGAGCAGTTTTATATATGTGAGTGTATATATAAATATTTCTGTTTTGTCCGCTTGTATAGTAGTTTCCACTCGCCCAGCTGTTGACAGGATGTACTGAACTATCCAGCCAGGCTAGATAACACTTGTCAACTACATACAACACATCTAGAAATTTGATACAAGACACCCTGGAGACTTAGCGAGAGAAAAAAAAAAGTATAGATAGGGAGCGCAATAATATTAAAATGTAGAGTTTGGGTCACCATGACAGCACTCTGTACAACAGTATTCCATCATTCCTTTAGAAGGAGTACACTAATCCTTTGGGAATAAAAAAAAGGGAAGTATATAGTTTCGTTATATATTTTATCTAACCAAGATTTTTTTTTTTTTTTAAATGTATTTCATATTAAACAAAATTATACTGCACATTGCTCTTCTCTCCTCTTAAGCTCAGGGGGGGTGTCAAACTTTGTTCAGACGATAGAACACTGTTTTGTCAAGAATTAAATTTATACAGAAAACAATAATGGCTAAATATGAATGATTTAAGGACATAGATTTTTTTTTTTTTGAAGCGGGGAGCCAATGCACTGCGACCTTTTTCGGTCTATTGTGCTATGCCCCCTGGGTGCCGCAGGCTATTGCCCACAGCACCCGACAGATGTCCAGCTGAAATCCGTTCTACAAAACCTCCATCAGTCTAAGATCCCTTAGAATCCCGTTCCTGACGGGCTCTAGAGGGTATATCCCCTCCTCCACCTGGTAGCTACCCACGTTCTTGAATCTTCTCTGAGTGACAGCCTCGCAGTCTGTTAGGAGATGTAGTGAAGTTTCCACCAGCTCCCCACAGAATCTGCATGAGCTGTCACTTTCCAACCCAGCTTCACCAGGTGTTCTCTAAGTTGGGAATGCCCCATGAGGAAACCCATAAGAACGCGGAGCTTGTTCTTGCTAAATCTGATGAAGGCCTCCGATCTCCGTTGGTTATAATTTCCCAAGCAGATCTTAGCTTGCCGCAAACCGGGGAGGGAGTACCAGAGTTGAGATCTCCTCGTCTTCTCTTTCTTCCTAAGTTCCTCCAACAGAAACTGGTCGCTACAAAAAGGTTCCGGCCCTAGAAGCGGGGTCGTAGCGCCTATCTTGGCCAGGGCGTCGGCTATCTCATTCCCATCAATGTCAACATGCCCCGGCTAAGCACATAGATACAAATAATATCACTACTTCCAATCGGAGTGATATTCAGAGCAAGAATGAGTGATTGGTTCCTGCGTAGTGCTATAAAATATCAGAGATATCTTCCATGACAGTCTGCATATATATAACCACTAAAATAAACTATTTCGAAAAATGATTCAAATAAAGGTGAAGTGTTTATATTATGTGGAGTTGCCACACCAAATTTAAAGAAAAAAGTAATGGTATTCCCGAAAATTCTAAAACCTGGGATTACGATTAATCAATTTTCTTTAATTTTGGAATAAAAAGTGATAGGGGTTATAATATAAATAAATACCTGAGTGGACATTGTGAGCGCACCCATAAATGTAAACCTAACTGATAGGCATCCCAAAAAACATCTAAAATATATGTTTTTACTTTCTCTAACTCCTACAGTTACACTTTGGAAGTATTGTAATCATGTCAAATTTTCTATATCGAATTTTCACCGGCAACATTCGTTTTGCAGTCTCCCCTGTTTCCAAAAATAGTAGTTTTTAGCAAATGTTCTGTGTGTGAGTGTATGTATGTATGTATGTGAGAACAGCATAGCTCAAAAACGAAAAACCGTAGAAAATTTGAAACTTGAATATTCCATTAGGTATCACCATGGGATCTGACAGTACGTTATCTGTCACAATTTTTCAACCGGAAGTACCACTTTACTTGTTTTTTTTTACTTTTTTGCGATTTTCTCAAAAATGGATCCGACGATTTTCTTCAAACTTGGATTATCAACTACACATACAAAAAGCTACAACATTTATTTGAAACATTTCCCTGGGAAAATTCATTTAAAGGCACTTTTACGGGAGGGATGGGTTTAGGTTTTCATCTAAAGTGCTATTTCAGTTCATTAGACAATTCTGTCATCTAAATATGTTAATTAGAATTGAATAAGTTGTTGAAATTCCAATGTTTCAAAAAATCGGATAACCGGAAGTGGGTTTACATTACCACTTTACTAAATGATTTTTTCACTTTTTCGCGATTTTCTCAAAAATGGCTCCGACGATTTTCTTGAAACTTATTATATAAACTATACATACAAGGATCTACAACTTTTATTTAAAACAATTCTCTGGGAAAATTAATTTAAATGCACTTTTGGAGGAGGGGTGGGGTTATGTTTTTCTCACGTGCTATCATAGTTGATTATATAATTCTATCATCCAAACAAAATTAATTACAAATAAATAGATGACTAAAATTCCAAGTTTCAAGAAAATTAGTAAACCGGAAGTACGCTTTTACTGGACAGTTTTTTTCAGTTTTCGACGAATTTCATTAAATTTGGTACACAAACTATAAAATTTGTCAATTATAATTTTGAGAACTGGAGTAAGAGAAAGTTGTGTGAGTGTTTCACACCAGATTTGTTTAGATTAAAATAATTGATAATAAATAATTATAACTCCATAGAAATATTATATTAATAAAAGTTACACTGTTAATAAGAAGATTTTTGATGAAGTTATGATCATGGGATATCTCTAGAGAACTTAGCCGATGAGTAGACAGATGCAATTAGCCTCATAATTTGATATACCCTAATTTAGAGCAGCTATGAAGAGAAGCTTGCGTTACTTCTAACAGATTCAACGCTACCAACCCCCGACTAAGTTTCTACTACTACCATCCTTCCAAGCCTTCTCTACTCGTTCCTCGCCTCAACAGCATAGTGGCATGAGGAGGAACAAGACTAGAGAAGGATATTTAACCTAAAACTGAGTTTATAATTCAATAAATTTCACAAGAAAATTTCTCTTACCATTTCTAAATATAAAATAAAATCCAAAGTAAAATATTTCTTGATTTGAAAATTATGATTTCACGGTGTTGACAAATTTTCGTCAATTACCAAATTTAATTGAGGTTAAATACAATTTTTTTGCCCCACCGTTAGAAACATCTGAGTTAGACATACGAAGATATTGGTACACTTGGGCACATTCTGACCCTCTCCATAATAATAACAGTCTCAAATATCTATTATATTATTCTGAAACAGCAATTTAAAAGTAAACGTAATGTTGCAGATCTTCAGGAATATACAGCTGACAATGTTTTTGGATAAAGTGATGACGTCCTTGTCTCTCTTTATAGTAATTCATGGAGTTAGGTTTGAAGTGAATGTGAATACGGACACCGTTTGAAGTGGTTTGGAATAGGTGGCTAGGACAGAGAAGTTATGGAAATCAAAAGATTGGACGAGGATGAGTGCGTGTTTGGTAGAAGGGGTATTTTTTGTTATATATGTCCAGTTTATTGTTATTTAGAGTCTTGATTAACCGTCATAACGTGCGTTACTTTTCTAGTTCAGTCCAATGTAATACGGTATACCGGTATATTCAATTGGAAACTTTAAGGTTGCATCACCAAATGAACTCGGTTTACTGCATACCTCGGTTTAGATTCATACCTTGAATCCTCCATCCAAATTCACCTCAACCCTAATTTCATCAGTTACATTATAAGATAAGGACGTCATTTCCTCCTGCAACAACATTTTCTGCTTTCTTTAAAAAGCCCCCCACCCCCACAAATAAATTACGCTCATCAAATTCTTACCCCTCTCCACAATATTCTTTTTCTGTACTCTATTTTAAATTTTCTCTTTTTTTTTATTTTTCATGTTTCTTTGTTCCATAACCATAGAATAACCTCTTACCTGTCTTGGTTTACCTCTCCTTGACAGGTATTCACGTCTCTTTTTTAATACTTATTGTTTACTGTTTTATTATCATTTTTTAATTAATGTTTTAATTTCATTTTTGTATCAATTTATTTATATTATCTATGTTTTTTATCGTTGTATTTGTAACTGTGGAAATATACCCTAAAGCCTTTATTCTTCTACCCTGTAATGCGATATTTTGTTTACATTTTAACTGTTAATTTTGCCCGCAAGGGGTATCTATTGCATGGTTACTTGGGGAGTAGCGGCCCCACGGGTTACCACAGCTCAGTACTCCATGCACTTCGTCAGAACAGTACACAATACGCTTAAACTATATACAGCCTACTCTTTACAGACAAGGACAAACATAGTACACAAATTAGGGTCTCCGTCCCTATTTAATAAGGAAGGAATTAGCACTGGACTAGCAACACAGAGGTCACGGGTTCGAATTCAGTATGCTGTCCTTAGATTTTACTCTACCTTGGAGCCTCTACATCTCACTGTCCGGTGATGGGCAGTGTTGTCTGTAGCTAGAGAACAGTGCTTGGAGGCCGGCAGCGCACTGTGAAGGCTTCGGCGGGCACAATAGATCTTTCAGGTCGCCGTGCAATAATCCCCTACAACATTCTACAATCTACAACTGTTTCTTTCCATTCCTTACTTATAATTTTTTTTTCTGTTAGTTCCTGAAGGTCACAAGAGGAGCCTCAATCGTCAAAAAATTAATTTCTTTATTTCACAGCCAGCCATCTTATTGCTTATTTCATTAACGACGGCCAAAATTAATTATTGTTTATATTATTCATAAAATTAATATATTCTGCTTCTACAACGTTCTTTAGTACCCTTGTCTCCAGCCGACACTAGCGCTCCCATTGTCTTTTAAATTATCCTGTTAAGTATGATGCTGATAGCTTCCTCATAACTCGCACCGAACTTATCATTTCTTACTAATTCTCTACATAAACCTGGTGGTATCTGTTTTCCCCAATTTGAAGTGGAAAAACCTTCTGTAGATGGACAATATATTTATTGATGGGCTTTTCTAGGCAGAATGACATTGTTATTATTAATTATCATAACATTATCCTCACAGTTTTTCCACGTTTAAACGCATTTTGAATGAAATCCAGGGGTTATGTGTATGGCGACCCAAAAACAAATCAATCTATTTGCTCGTATATTCGTAAACAATTTTTCGAAGGGCAAGGCCACGATAATTTCTAAGATTTCTTTTCTAATTTTTTTTTATTAACTCTTCATATTAAATATCTTGGGTGAGATAGAGTGTCTAACATCTGCAAACAAAATAAGGGCAAGCAAAATATACTTTTTCAAAGAATGAGTTATAAACTATTATTTACCTTTCTTTATTAAAAAAAAACTGTAAAAATTGTAAATATTGATCTTTGATTAACCATACATACTAAAATTGACTAAATTAGAAATCTATAAATTTGAAGAAATGAGGAATCATTTAATGAAAGTATCTCTATTAATCACTTGATTTAGAAGCTAAATTTAGTTTAATCTTTCAATTAGCACACCAGTGGTGTGTGTTTAGTTTGAAGTGCATCTCATCCATCCATTGATTCCCTGTCAAAAGATTACTGGACCTATCCATTCACACGCACAATGATGGCAGAATGTGTGATCAATGTTGATAGGTGGCCGGCCAGCTAAACTACGTACATTTGATTGCACTTAACAACACCGGTCTATACTATTCAATGTTAAACTGATGGTGTTATCGCACAAGTGGGTACCTTATGGTTACGCTACCGTATATATAGTTCATACTACTAATCCTGTTGACATGGCACGATTATAGGCGAGAGATTACTATTTCCTATAAAATTGCTAAACCTTTTTTTACGATATCTTTTCTTCGATAAAGTATAAATAAAATAAAAAAAATGTATAAAAAATGAATTAAATCAAATTGATTTGATTTTTACTTAAACTTAGTAACAGTATGAGATGCCAAATGTTTTAAATTGAGTTTCAACGGTTACATATTGAGATCTCCTGAAGCTGGGAAAATATTTGTAGAAAATGGTTTGTGCTTATATATTTTTGTGAATATGTGTCTGAATATTATAAAATAACGGAAATTGATGAAAATTCAAAACTTGATGCTTGGTGCTTTATTTAAGTATAACGCGGAAATGATGGAATTCCATTTCGATCAAAATCCATCCTCCAGAAATGCGATTTTACGATTTAGTTTTGTTATTCGTGATTTTTTTCAATTACAAAATCTTTAAACATTTACCAATCACACACATTTAAAGACCTATGTTATTCTTATCTCAAAATCCTCTATCCACGCACGATACATATAGAACTCCATCTTTTTATACTCCTCCATTAAGAAGCAAATCTGAATTTAGAGATCATAATATTCGCTTCTGATCCTTGAGAAATACATCTTCGACAAACCTCTGATTACCTCAGTACATCCTTCGACATCCTTCATGAGTACCTCAGTATTTCTTGCTCTTGCAAGCTGCATGCACTCAAAAAATTTGCAATGGATTTTCAGATTAAGCGAGACCTTTTCACGATTGCGGTTTCGATAGGATTTATGGTCTCGTTAAGATTAGTCTGAGTTATTTTTCTGCTCAGGATTGGCCTTAGTTTTGACACTTATAACAATGATACCTCCATAAAACTTTGCTGAAAACCATAATATATCCAGAGACTTTTTTATAACGGGTCAAGAATAATATATTGTGCGTGGCTTAAGATAGATGTATATAATCATCTTCTATCTACCTCATTTCGTGGACAATATAATTTCGACCCATTTGTAAAAGCTATAAAGTTCTGCGAAATTCGTGGCGTCAAATTTCACAAGTTATTTTGGCGCTCTCTTCCGGATAACAATATGATCACTCTTGCTACCTGCTTGCTTAGGTGAGGTTTGAAGAAAATTTGTTATTTTGTATACCTATAATTGCATTATCTGACAGCAGTAAGAGAAAGTGGTGAGAGAGGATTTTACTTTTTTTACATTACAATTAAAATTTTAGTAAAGATTCTTATCTCCCTCCAGTCTATTACAATTTTAATTCCTATCCTTCCTAAGAAAGTCGTTCGCTACGTTGGGATGTGTATAGACAAAAGATTGACTTGGAATCCATATACCCAACTTAAAAGACGCTATCGCCTACTTAAAAGACTACTCGACAACCGATCAAAACTCTCACTAAACAACAAACAACTCATATACACATCTATACTAAAACCTACCTGGACATACGACATCGAACTATGATGGGGTTCAACAAAAACGTTCAAACCTCCAAAGAATTCAATCTCTCCAATCCAAAATCCTTCACATTATCGTTAACGTTCCATTTTTATGTTTCAAATCTAACCATTCATACGGGGACTTTAGACATTCCTTTTGTTAGGTAAGGTTGCCCGAATCCGATATAACAAATTCCCACTCCAATTCTCTTATCCGGACTTTATCATCCCGTGGCATTTCTGACAATCCTTCCAGACGTTTAAGGCGCCAGTGGCCTTGCGATCTCCTCTCCGCAGAAGAAGGGAGTAGTTGATTTGAATAATTATGTAAGAAGTATTATTACTGCTGGGTAGCTTCTCCCCTCGTTACTATGTGAGGTGTGTCAGAGTCAGTGTGAGTTTGTTAGTGTTATTTATAGCACACGTAAAGCTGGTGTAACAATTCAAATAAATAAATAAATAAAAAATTCTTTTTTTTTTTTTGATTCGATCTGATTTTTGGAACTTCACCTAATACATAGTTTGAATTACCTAGATTTAGGCTCTAGTTCTAGATTAGCTAGATCTAGACAAAGACGGTTACAATTTAAAATATAATACAAGATATTGCGCTTTCAATTCAATTATAATTTTCATCATAACACAACCTAAAATTGCTGTGAAGAATAAACTATTGATCCACATCAAGTTTAAAACAGAATTGCAAAGGATCATTAAAAAACCAACTCCAGTATATGTTCAATGAATTTTTAAATCCATTTAAAGAGAAATTGTTGGGAAAAACTAAGGTAACAGTTTAAAAAAACTAAAAAAAACATTAGTGTAAAGCTTTTACGAGGTGGAAATTGTCTAGCATGATAGTAGTATATAGCCGCTATGAAAAACTGGATTGGTGGAGAGATGGTAGGGGGGATGAAAAAGACAGCCATAATATCGGATACGTTACAGAACAGCATAGCACCTAAAGGCGATGTTGGCTATCTGCCAGATCTTGCATTAAACTTAAATGCCTTCATACTAACAGACGAATTTTGCTCTCGTAAAAGATTGTAGCCAACAAAAGTCGTTTCTTAACAACAAAGTATAGCCTTTAGAAACTAATTTAAGAATTAATAGATATCAAACAAGGCAGAGACAGAATGATACAGGGAGATTTATATTATAAGAATAAAAAAATAAAAGAATAAAAGAGATAGCAAGAAAAATAAATTTAGAGAAAAAGGTGTGAGTTGGGTTCCATCCAAAATTACTAACAACAACAACCTTGATGGATAAAAGTTTTCTAATGATTTATTAAATACAATTTTACTTCTCAAGGAAGTATGATGTGAATACTTATGGGGTTATTGCATCACTTTAGTTATTACTGCCAAAGATCACTTGGTTATGAGTGACAACCATCTGGAAAGTATGAAGAAGTGTTATTTTTAGATTTGAAAGTACACCAAAATAAACGTAATCATGTCAACTAAACTAAACTGGTCAAACTATTGGATGTGTAGGGGTAGTGAACCCCCACCACTCATCCACGCTACCAACGCTAATTTTTCGTTTACAGTAAACGAATTTTTCGTTTTTACTAATTTTTCGTTTTTTCCTACCAACGTAGCGAACGACATTCGTAGGAAGGATAGAAATTAAAAGAGGTAGTGGTTGGGGTTCACTACCCCTACATCGTTTTACGCCACGCCGTCTGTCGTTCAGTTTCAGTTAGTCCTTGGGCAGTTCATCATATACATCAATTATATATTATATACTGACTGTCCAAGACTACTGCACTGAACTGACAGACTGACGTGGCTAAACGATATGTACGGAGTGTTAAAGAACAGAATGATGTCTGACGTGTAAGACTGAATTGAACAGAATAGAATCTCTGACTGTCTCTCTCGTATTTATATACACTAGCCGAGCCTCCCCTCTCTCTGTGCGAGAGGGGCTGACTCTCTCCGATGAGTGGTGGGGGTTCACTACCCCTACAGATGCAAGCAAGCTGCCCCATATAGTGGCGCGTTTTTCACAAAAAAATTGAAGAATCTGGGGTGAAACGTTTCGCTGGCGGCCATGCTGGCAAAAAATGTATGCCAGGCTGGTTGCGATCATTCCCGATCATCATTATCATCCTTTAAACTCATTTTTCTTATATAGTTCCCACCTTAAAAGAAAATAAAATAAATTCAAGCATTTTATGTACACCCTAGGACTTGAAAATCCTAAATTATTGGCATCATATGGTCAGAACAATCATCAAGGCACTGAATTTTAAATGTTATCTTTTCAAATATGGTATAGAAATGCCTCGGCAACTTAATGACCTGATCAGAAATAGAATAGATTACCCATCTTTTGTCTGTATATGTAAGCACTAAAAATAATAAGATTATCGAACTTTTTTCTTCAAAGAAAGCACAGTTAATAAAAAATTTAGTCGAAAAAATTCTCTTATAGGCGGCCTATCTCTTCAAGAAATGTGTCAACATCAAGTCAACATTGTTCTGGAGAACTTTCCCAAGCCTGATGCCAGGCTACAGACTAAGACCGAGGCAGAAAAAGTTCTGAGTGGTACATCAATCTGAGCAGAAATAAAATTTTTTTTTTATGCGAACGGATTTCTTAATGGAACATTGTAGGCTTAGTGGGCAACAAAAAGAGCACTATTTAGTGTGCATCTGCAAATTCTATGGAAAGATGGAGAAAGCACCGATTATTACGGGTGGACTAAATCATCCACATATGATTTCACTGGACGTGTAAGTTTTATTTATATATATTATTTTTCTAATTTAAGGCGTCTCAAAATCTGTGGTTATTTGCGCCCGGAGCCTTGTCAGTGCGCTGCTGGCATCCGGACAGTGTTCTCTCGTTACAGACAACACTGTCCATCAGCGGACAGTGAGCTGTAGAGGCTCCCAGGAAGAAAAAAATCTAAGGAAATAAATAAACCCAGAAATAGACACGAACCCGGTCCTCCGCGTGGTACTCCAACGCACTAACCACTGAGATAATCCCTTCCCTGAAGTATAAGTTTTGAGATCCGCTGAATTCGAAAAAGTGTTTTCTGTTTGAACTGATATTTAGAAAATCACGGTAAGTTCAAACTTAATATTTCGTTTAAGTTCTACCAGTGAACCGACAATAAGTTATTGGTATTGGATTTTGGAAAAAGATATGGTTATGAATTCCTCTTTGTTTTTGTCCTATCCGTGTTCGTGTGGGTGTGTGTGTGTGTGTGTGTGTGTGTGTGTGTGTGTTTATCCGTATGTATGTGAACATCGTAGCTCAAAAATGAAAAGCAGCAGAAGGTTAAATACTTCATATTCCGTTTAAGTATTACCGTATAATTCGACAGGAACATATCTGTCAAAATTCTTCAACCGGAAGTACCACATTATTAAATCGATTTTTCTGTTGCTTTTTTGTTTTTTTTTTGGCGATTTTCTCAAAAATGGATCCAACGCTATTCTTTAAACTTTGCATATCCATAATATTAATTAGAATTAAATGAGCTGCCAAAAATTCTGAGTCTGAAGAAAATCGGGTGACCGGAAGTACGTTTTTATTGAACAATTTTTTCGTTTTTTTTTTGTTTTTTTTTTCTGCAATTTTCCTCATAAAATTACCTATGGATTTCATTAAATTTGTTATACTAACTATGAATACAGAGATCTATCATTTTTGTTTAAAACTTTTTTGTGTTGAAGTTCTTTTAATGAAGTTCTGTTGGGAGATGAAGTTATGCTATCCTCAAAAACGTTATTTTATGAAATTTAGATTCTCCCATTGATAGATATAAAACTGAAAACACGTAAACTTTTAGTAAAAATGATACTTTGTCAATTATAAGTATGTAGTAGACTGGCAGTAAGTACAAGTCGTGTGAGTGTTTCACACCAGATTTTTTGTTTTATTTATTTTAAGGAATCAAAAATATTATTTTAAAAAAATCTGGTGTGATACACTCACACAACTTTCTCTTACTCCAGTTCTCAAAATTATAATTGACAAAATGTTATAGTTTCTGTACCAAACTTAATGAAATTAGTTGAAAACTGGGAGAATCTGTTCAGTAAAAGCGCACTTCTGGTTTATTAATTTCCTTGAAACTCGGAATTTTGGCCATCTATTTATTTCTAATTAATTTTTCTGTGGATGATAGAATTGTATAATCAACTATGATAGCACTTTAGAGAAAAACATAACCCCACCCCTTCCCTAAAAGTGTCCTTAAATGAATTTTCGCAGAGATTTTTTTAAAAATAAAAGTTGTAGATCGTTGTATGTTTAGTTTATATAAGAAGTTTCAAGAAAATCGCCGGAGCCTTTTTTTTTTGAGAAAATTGCGAAAAAGTGAAAAAAAAAATCATTTAGTTAAAGTGGTAATGTAAACGCACTTCCGGTTATCCGAGTTTTTTTTTCAAACTCGGAATTCAACGACATCTTCAATTCTAATTAACATTATTTAGATGATAGAATTGTCTAATAAACTAAAAAAAACACTTTAGATGAAAACCTAACCCCAAGCCTCCTCCAAAACTGCCCTTAAATAAATTTTCCCCGAGAATTGTTTCAAATAAAAGTTGTAGTACGTTGTGTGTGTAGTTGATACACCAAGTTTAAACAAAATCGTCGGAGTCATTTTTGAGAAAAACGCAAAAAATTAAAAAAAAAAAAACTAAAAATGTGGTACTTCCGGTTGAGGAATTTTGACAGACAACGTATAGTCAGATCCCATGATGATACTTAAACGGAATATCAAGTTTCAAGTTTCTGGGGTTTTTCGTTTTTGAGCTATGCTGTTTACATATATACACACACACGCCATTTGTGCACAAACCACTTTTTTGGACTCAGGGCACCTCAAAACGGATATTTCCGGTGAAAACTGGAAAAAAATGGTATTTCATCTTGGTAATTTAATGAAACTCAAAAGAAAAAAAAGTTAAACTTAAAAGTAACTTGAACAATTTTTAAAAGATGATGATAAAAGTTGGCAGAGTGCTGCTATAATTTCTTTGGAATATTAAACTCTTAAATCAATGAATCTTATCACATTCAGAATATAATGCCACAAACAATGTGCAACCTAGATATTAAATTATTCACAAATTGGCAAAACCTCAAAATTATAACCTGAACGTAAATTTATATATGAAAAAAGGATAAAGATCTGTATATAAAGTTTAATAAACGTTCCCAATACTTGTTACTAAAGTTTCCCTTAGTATAAAACTTGGTAAAGTTTTGAAATCTAAAGATAAGTAAAACTCGCACAAACAAAGGCGTCTATCAATGCGGGAAGGGGGTGCTGCTAGCGCTAAAATTAAATGAATATTAAATTGGGTATTTGTTGACAGCGTTTTTGACCATTTATCTCAACTCAAAGCAGTAGTATTCAGGTTTTTATAAGTTCGTTGATCGTCTAAAATTGCTTCTGTGCTTGGGTTTGGACCCTGATTGGGATCTTTTTCAGGAATGAAACAAATATTTAAACTAATATATTTTATGTTATAGAATGTAACAAATATATTCAAACAGCATAACAACAATATAACCTTTGTATACAAATATCGCTTTAATATTAACAATACAATTTAATTAATATAAACGTAATTGGAAAAACTTAACTAATCTCTAACTTAACTAAAGGAGGGTTTTAATTCAGGACATAATTAACTTGCTCCACAATACTAACACTAAATATAACTCCTATTTCGAATAATAGTAATTATTGGTATAATTGGTATTTTAGCAATAAGAGAGAGAAGAATTCATTATTTTACAAATGCTGATATTATTATTGCCAACTGATAGAATGAATTCTTGGTTTCATTTCGATCGAAATTTCCACATTATAATACTGAATAGAAATGAATGAGATAGTGGTTCTCTATGCTCGGTAACTCTCAATCTGGTATACGAACGGCTCCAAGACTCAGACTGAGGTCGGAGATGGAGTCAATGGGGTAATACTAAGGATCAAAGTTAAAGCCAATTTAGCAAAATACGCCACAGTCTTTCAGGTTAAAGTGATGACGCCACACTTTGTGCTTAGGAAATTTTAAGGCAAGGATTAGTGGGGTGAAGAGTGGCCATACACTCCGCCGATAGCCAAACTGCACTGAAGGCTCTAAATAGTCTAACGACCGATGTGCAACTGCCTAACAGGTCTAACCGAAGTGTAGTAAGAAAGACCTAATGGTCAGTGCAGTAACTAGGACCTAACTTAAACAAAACTATTGTATAACCGTCGTTATACATTTGGAGACATAAAGGAATATTTTATTGAATATATCTCTTGCCGTAGTTAACCTGCAGCGATCTCCTAAATTTTGTAAATCCTAGAAAAATTTCAAACTCAATACTCTTTACAACTTTAGTGCAACGATTTTTATTGGTGTGGATCTAGTGAATGCCGAGTTGAATATCGAGTGAAATATAACGCAGTTTTTTTTAGTTCTGGTTTCCGCTACCAACTGTAGCTCCCCACCTTTTCTCATAATACTGGATTAAATCGATCTCAAGACTCTTCCTATCTAAGACGAATGTGCTAATCATTTCTCAGACATTAATAAATAGCCTTTTCTGGATTAAATACAAGTATCAGTTCTTATAAATCCTCTAATATCCTTGGGGACATGCAGGATTTCTGGGCAACGAAAAGGTGGATGCGCTGGTGAAGGAGAGCGCAAAAGACATTTTCATAGGTCCCGAAACTTTCTGCGGTTTGTCCAGAAATCTGATTCAAATTTCCATCAAAGGCTGGATGTAGGACCAGCGTCTGCAATGGTGTAAGGAAAAACGAGGACAGAACTCTAAAAATCTTTAACAAGAAACATTTGTCTAAATTTACCTCAGCCGAAATGTTGGCTATTGTAGGCTGAATAGGCACATGCTCCACCTACTACTTACAGAGGACGTGATGTGCCAATTCTGTAAGGCTGAGGATGAAACCCAGGTACATATTTTTTGTGAGTACGCCGGCATGATGGGGATTAAGTTTCTTCAGTTAAGAGTTAAATAGTCTCGAAGCCTCGAGCTTCATGATGGAACCGCTTTCAGCTTTGCTTGGCCTGTTTAAAAGTGCAAAGCTGGAAGACGTGCTATAACCATTGAGGATCCACAATAGACCTCCATGTAGGTCGCGGTGGAGTGTGGTGACTCATGACACTTCTTAGTTATCTAACATTACTATTACATTCTCTTCTCTTATACCATCTGAGCACGCATGAGATTTACGAATTTGAGTTTTCATCAGAAATATGAATTCTAAGGTATAGGTTGATTATTTCCAGTATTGAAAATTTGCAGTAAGTTCAAAAAATTTATAATTCATTTAGTATAAATTCATTATAGTTTCAGAATCAACAATGAAACAAACAATCAAAGAAAACAGGCTGCAAGCGGCATTCAAAAGCTTATAAACAGTTTTTTGAGAAATCTACAACATAACTCTCTATGAGTTATATCAAGCAACAATTTCTAAGAAGTAATTGTATTCAGTTAACTCACTTTGAAAGCCATTTCAAAGGCAAGAGAGTTCTTTACAAGTTAGCCAATCAATCTAGCTATTCTATTACATTGGAACAAACAAAAGTTCTGAATCACATACGCTACCATTCTACTAACATCGCTCAGTCCATCAATTCTCTTTTATAGCTCATACTCCATTCTAGTTTCGTAAATATAATTTACGAGTACAGTATCAATAGAGTGCGTGTGTGTGTGTGTGTGTGTGGGTGTCATCATTCGTAACATCACTCCACGATCCAATCCAAAGATGCTACATCTTAAACTATTAAATATAGATCGATTTACAGTTTATGCAGTATCACAGCTTCCAAGAATACTTTAAATCCATCGAAATAAATAAAGAACAAACAAGTGGAGGGGGAAAAAAAGGAAAACATATACGTCATGGAAAACATAAAAATCGAAAAACAGAAATACGACTCTACTTCTAATAAATTTCAATTTAGATAACAGTTTCAAACATTACCCAGATGTTACAATATTCATGAGGCGCCCTTCCCCCCCATTATCACCACTCTAACCACATAGCTTATAAGAGCAGTGAAAGGGGAAGGGAGTTTAAATCGCTGACCTAACTGATTCCGATAAGGAATACACTTCCAGTCATGAATTCGAATACCTAGTGTACACAAAGTGAATTTTATCTTGTAAATGGTAGGGCATAAAGTACAGGTTTTAAGTGAATAAAAGCACATATATGGTTTAGCTTATCTGTTTTACTCTAAAATCTTACTTTATTACTTCGAATCTTTTAAGTTGTTTAGCCTAGTTTTATTCTTTCTGAACAACAATGATATCTTTAGTGGAGCAATTTTCAAAAGAAAACAGCAAGTGTGCTAGCAAAACTAGAAAAGGAATTTCATTTTTCCATTGTTAACTACTATATTTTTTTTTTTTTTTTTTTTTTTTTTTTCTTTATTTAGCCATTTACAATCTGTATATAGATACATACAATAAGTAAATATGTTGATGAGATTACAGAGGCGTGAAAAGTAGGAGGAGAGAAACTACCCAGTGGTAGCACTCTCTACGGGATACCAGCTACTGATCAGTCCCGAAGAAATCTCGGGGCCACTGGCGGTTCAGTCGGCGTGGTGGATTGTCAGGGATGGTAGTGGAGGCGAGAGATTGTACGAAAGGATTAGAGCAGTGAGAGAGAGCAGAGTGAAATTTATTATATTTAGTCTTGGCGAGTTGTTGTACGAAAGGAATGTTGAGGTCGTTATGGAGAGTTAGGTTTGTAACGTAAAAAGGTGCGTCTACTATCTGTCGGAGTAGTTTTGATTGAAACGTCTGTATAGTCCGTATGTTGGTCGGTTTGGCTGAACCCCACAGCTCTAGTCCGTAAGTCCATATAGGTTTTAATATAGTATTGTATATTAGTCTCTTCAGTTCAGTGGGTTGTTTAGAGCGTCTTCCGATAAGTCGGTAGAGAAGTTTGGCCCGTTTAGTCAGTGCTTGTCTTCTAAGTCGTGTGTGTGGGTTCCATGTAAGTCGTTTGTCTATGAAGAGTCCAAGGTAGCGCACCAGGTCGGCAGAAGGAAGAGAGTTATTGTTAAAATAGACAGCAGGGCAGGAGCCCCGCCGGAGAGTAAACGTGGCGTGTTGGGATTTTCGTGGGTTCATTTTAATTCTCCACTTTTTTGCCCATGTTTCTATCAGATGTAAGTGTGTCTGTAACTTGTGTGATGCTGATGTTGGGTTTGTGCTAGAAGCTAGTATGGCTGTCTGCATATGTACATAATAGTGTGGACGGATGTGTGGGTATATCGGATGTGTATACAGTGTACAATACTGGGCCAAGAATACTCCCCTGCGGCACCCCCGCTCCCACTGATGAGAAAGAAGAAACTGCTGAGCCGGTACTGACCTGGAAAAATCTGTCTGAGAGATATGAGCGTAGAATAAGGAAACTACTATATGAAATTCATAAAGTGAATCAAAAACAAAATAAAATAAAAACATATGATCTGAGACACACACGACACTTTCTTACTCCCTTGTTAATGAAATTATATAGAATATGACAATTTAAAAAAAAAAAATCTGGTGTGACACACTCACACAACTTTCTCTTACTCCAGTTCTCAAAATTATAATTGACAAATTTTATAGTTAGTGTACCAGATTTAATGAAATTCGTGAAAACTGAAAAACTGTGCCCTTAAATGAATTTTCCCGGAGAATGTTTCAAATAAAAGTACTAGCTCTTTGTATGTGTAGTTGTTATACCAAGTTTAAAGAAAATCGTTAGAGTCAATTTTGAGAAAATCGCAAAAACATAAAAATAAAAACAACTCGTGAAGTGGTACTTCCGGTTGAGGAATTTTGACAGATAACGTACTGTCAGATGCCATGTTGATACCTAAACGGAATATGAAGTTTCAACTTTCTATGGTTTTTCGTTTTTAAGCTATACTGTTCTCATACACATACAGACACACACAGAGACCATTTTCTAAAAACCACTTTTTTGGACTCAGGGGACCTCAAAACGGATATTTCCGGTTAAAACTCAATATGGAAAATTTGACACGATTACAATACTTCCTCTTACTAGAATGAGAGCAAGTAAAAAGTATAGTTTTATTTTCATACAAAACAATTTTCTAAATATGTTTTCAGACATTCCAGTTCTCTTCAAAAGTAATACTTCAATATTTGAAAGGATGGTATCACGTAAATCTTCTCGTTTATTGTTACTACAATAGAAATACAACTAAAAATAAACAAGATTTCTAATTAGAAAGAGTTCCAATACTTTTTATTATAGTAAGTTAGTTTCAGCTAGGTGTTTTGTTTTTGTCTGAATGTAAGAATGACTGAGTGTGTTAAATCTATTTGATACAGATTGCCACTTTAGTTGGAAAGATTATATTTATAAACATGAAGCGATGATGCCATGTTGGCCCAACTTTCAGCCACACATGAGATCACACTTAACTACAAACACACAAACGCACACACACACATCACTTTAAGGCTTCCTGTTACTTGTAACGGTGTTAGTGTCTAACTATAAATAATATTAATCATATATCATTTGTTTTGTTTCAAAATTTAATTTTGCTACTTCAACGAATTAATCCTAAATTATAAGCATTAATTTTTATATTTTACGCTTTTAAATAAATAAATTTGAATAGCCTAGAAAAGTTTTTTTTTTATCATTCTCTTTTTAATCGAAATTTCATAATGTTACCCTAACATCCCCTACCTTACTTGCCTCTTGCGTTGTCCTAGTGGCTTTCAAATAAAAGTAGTCGCTCTTTGTGTGTGTAGTTGATATACCAAGTTTAAAGAAAATCGTCGGTGTCATTTTTGAGAAAATCGCAAAAACGTAGAAAAAAAAAAAAAACAACTCGTAAAGTGGTATTAATGTTCGATTACTGTGAAGGATTCGTTTGATAATTGTTTCCCGACCGACCAAAGGCAGTTTTATCCAGCCTTTTGTGAGAAAAAGTGGGCATGGCAAATCTTGGTAGCAAAGGCCAAAACTAAACGGCGTGCCAAACCACACGTCCCTTAAAAAATCGCCAGATGGCAAGCTGTAACCCTTCATGGACAGTTATGTCAAATGTTTATTTTTTTCCCCTCTTCATGGAATAAATCAACATTAATAAAATATGATCTTTAAAGATTTCTGCGGCTATTTTCATGAAAACCACTTGAGTTTCCCTGTTGATACCGCGCGTCAGTGGTTTGCTAAAAATCAATGTTTCACCCCGGTGCAATGACCTACTTATTTCAGGGTCGTTACACCTTGAAAGTGAATAAGGCTTCTTCATCTGCCATCTTGACTGCCTTCCCACCATCTCCGCTGTATGTTACTCTACCAAGGTTCACTGCCTTATTGGCTTCACTGATGAGGCTTGTAATGGATGTGACAAGGTGAGAGAATTGGAGAGAATGGAGTTTAGAAAAATAAACTATATGATATGCTGAACACTGTATAATGAAAAGGACACATAAACTGCAAAGACTTTACATTAAAATGGAAGTTAGGTAGCGAAAGAAATATAAAGAGACAGACTGGCTGAGTAATAAGAGAGTAATAGACAGGTTGCTGAATGGATGTAAACTGTCCTGAATTGTACTGCGGTCGCTCTATTTATATGAATCAAACTGTCCCTTCCTATTCTGGCCTAGGTGAGGAGCAACTAACTTTTGATTCATTTAATGTGCTTCTCAGCTTTTCTGATACAATGTATGTTTAATGGTTTCGGATGCCATTATAGGTTCACTGCAACACGAAAGAAACGTCGGTTTTTACCAAAACACTGACGCGGTCTCAACCCGGAAACTCAAGTGTTTTTTCATTAATAAAATTATTTCAATTCAAGGATAATATTAATACATAAAGTTCTCGTTAACAAAAAAAAATAAATAATAATAATAATATAATTTTTTGCGAACCTCCCACGTTGATTTTCATCAAATGAATGAAAGCAGTAAATTATTCAAACATTGTTTAATTATAAATATCACGGTTATTGTTATTTTACAAACCGTTAGATCCCATTAAACATGTTATATTATAAAAATAATAAATAATCTTGTGTTTATATTTTCCTCTAAATAATTTTCCATTTATTATTTAGACACTTATTATTACTCTAAATATTTTCCGTGGCTCCGCCATTTACCCAATCTCTTCTTTATTAATAATACTGGTATTCATATAATCCTTTCCCCAACAAAAACGAGGCCATCTAAATTTCCTTCCTTATTATTCATTTTATTACTTAGTGGAATCTCAACTTTTCTCTTAGATAGTAATATTTCCTATAGAAGTGAACTCTCTTATCCTTTAGCTTTTTCATTATTTTATTGTTCTCTTCTATTTTTATTTTGTATTATATTTATTTCTGAGGATTTATTGCTTTCCCTTATTGATTGTAAGGATTGCGATTGTGTCATACCGACACAACTGCTGAGGTTATACCGGAAGTACATGTTTGAGATCCCCTGGACATAAAAAAAAAATTTTTTTTAGCGAATGATTTTTACGTGAAAATGTATGTATGTATGTTATTTTTTTTTTTTTGTAAATAATATATTTCAAAAACAAAAACAAAAATCTGGTGTGAAACACTCACACAAACTTTTCTTACTGCAGTTTACAAAATTGTAACTGCCAAGTTTTATTATCCCAAATTTAATGAATTTCATCAATATTTTTATGGAAAAAATTGTAAAAATTGAAAAAAACTGTTCAATAAAAACGCACTTCCGGTTTACTAATTTTTCTTGAAACTCCGAATTTTGGCAATTTAATTATTTCTAATTAATTTTGTATAGATGGTAGAATTGTATAATCAATTATGATAGCATTTTAGAGGAAAATCTAAAACACCACGCCTCCACCAAAAGCCCCCTTTTACTTAAATGACTTTACCAGGAGAAATATTTCAGAAAAAAAGTTGTAGCTCTTTATATGTGTAGTACACATTCCTGGTTTAAAGAAAATCGTTAGAGCCGTTTTAGAGAAAATAGCAGAAAAACTGAAATTATTACTTTCTCTTACTCCTAATAAAAAGTAAGAGGAAGTATTGTAATCGTGTCAAATTTTCGATATTGAGTTTTCACCGGAAATATCCGTTTTGAGGAACCCTGAGTCCAAAAAAGTGGTTTTTAGCAAATGGTCTGGTGTGTGTGTGTGTGTGTGTGTGTATGTATGTGAACAGCATAGCTCAAAAACGAAAAATCGTAGAAAGTTCAAACTTGATATTACGTTTAGGTATCACCATGGGATCTGACGGTGCGTTATCTGTCAAAATTCCCAACCAAACTACCACTTTACTAAGTAGTTGGATTTTTTACTTTTTTGCGATTTTCTCAAAAATGGCTCCGACGATTTTCTTTAGACTTGGAACATCAACCACACATACAAAGAACTACAACTTTTATTTGAAACATTTCTCCGGGAAAATACATTTAAGGGCACTTTTGGGGGAGGGGTGGGGTTAGGTTTCGTGCTATTTCAGTTTATTAGACAATTCTGCCATCTAAATAATGTTAAAAAGAATTAAATATGTTGTTGAAATTCCAAGTTTGAAAAAAAATCGGATAACCGGAAGTGCGTTTACATTACCATTTTACTAAATGATTTATTCTCTTTTTTTGCAATTTTCTCAAAAATAGCTTCGACGATTTTCTTGAAACTTCATATAATATAAACTAAACATGCAAAGATCTACAACTTTTATTTAAAACATTTCTCTGAGAAAAATTCATTTAAGGGTACTTTTAGGTGAGGGGTGGGGTTATGTTTTTCTCTAAGTGCTATCACAGTTGATTATACAATTCTATCATCCAAACAAAATTAATTAGAAATAAATAGATGGTCAAAATTCCGAGTTTTATGAAATTTAGTAAACCGGAAGTGCGCTTTTACTGAACAGTTTTTCAGTTTTCGACGAATTTCGTTAAATTTGGTACACAAACTAAAAAATTTGTCAATTATAATTTTGACAACAGAGTAAGAGAAAGTTGTGTGAATGTTTCAAGCCAGATTTTTTTTCATTAAAAACGCACTTTCCGGTCATCCAATATTATTCAAACTCGAAGTTTCAACAAAATATTTAATTCTAATTAATATTATTTAGATTAAAGAATGAATAATCAAGTTGAAATAACACTTGAAAGGACAACTTTAAGTGCTATTGCATTTAACTTTTCACTTTTTCCCGGTGAAATGTTTCAAATAAAAAAGTTATAGCTCTTTGTATGTGTAGTTGATGTGTAATGTTTAAAGAAAATCATTGGAGCTGTTTCCAAGAAAATCACATAAAACCTGGAAAAAAAACAGTGAGTAAAGTGGCACTTCCGGTTATACGAGTTTTACGAAAAGCTCAAGGAATCATGGTAACACTTTATGAAATATTAAGTGTGAACATTCTGCGATTTTTTCGTTTTTGCAGTATGCGCCCCCCCCCCCCCCCTTAGATACACACAGATCAATTGCTGAAAACCGCTTTTTTGGGGGGATTCAGGGGATCTCAAAACGTGTATTTTCGTTGAAAACTTGATATCAAAAATTTTACACGATTACAATACTTCTTCACACTAACAATAAGAGAAAGTAAAAATTGCAGAGAACTCAAAAATGACATTCAGTGTTGGCACCACCGTCGTATCCAGCATGAAGGTTTCGATCAAAATCCGTCAACTGATTGTGCAATTCATTTGTTTCCTTTTTTAATTTCAGATTTCCATTTTTTCCATCAAAACGGCCACTAGGATTTATTTTAAGAGGATGATTTAGAAAAGGTATTAAGAGAAGCAGATTCGAATAGGACGATATTTAATTGAATTAGGCAGTATTTAGCATATGTCAGTGACGTAGTATTCCTAGAAAGATTTATGAACTGCGACAGATGGAGAGAAAGTTCTAAATCTGTGATTTATTGAACATAAATTACGATAAAATTAATTACAACTATCTTTCATAGGCGGGTGATATCTTCCACAGAATAGGTCTGAGTCAGATAGATGTTAAATGTGTAAAAGTGTGTGGCCGTGAGGCCAACTCCATTGCAACTTGAAATATCTGTTGTGGCTTCCTTGATTGTCACTGTTTAAATATAGGCTGTAGTTTGTCTATGTAGTATAAAATAGTAAAGTACTAATTGTACTCTAGCTCAGTATAAAAATGGCGATGAGCTGAGTTTGCCTATGAGTTCACTAAACGATCAAAAAACAGTCATCTTACTAGTTGTCAAATATGCTTTTGAACCTGGATAATGATTAAGTGTTACCAGCTCCAAAAATTAGCAAAATGATTGCTAGATTTTGTTGCCGAGATGAATGAAAAAATATAAGATTATTGGGACATTTGTAAAGAATGGCTAAGCATTGAATACCTGAAAATAAAAGAATGAGAGCAAGGAATTAAAAAGCTTAGATAGAAGAAGTGGTGAAGTTGCTTCGAAAGCGGGGAATCAAACAGCTAAGAAGCAAATCAAATATCTAGAAGTAATTTAATTAGGCCTAGAGAATCAGAAGAATGAGGGTTCTTTCCTCCCGCAACGCAGCCCAGATTTTAACCAATCTGAGTATAGTCTCTTGAGTAAAACTAACAAATTTTCTTCGGGGGCGCTCTTTCAATAGCTTAGGTAGTGAGATTTTTTTGGTAGGTCGCTAAGAGGGAATTGATGATTGTGATAAAGCCTCCATACTTCGAAGAGGTTGCAAATAGAGTCAACTTAAGGAGTACAGCTTGGTTAAGAATTTTTTTTCGAAGCTGAGTACCAGAAAAGAGAGAGTAGTGAATCCGCTTTGTCTGGTATTAATGAACATGTCATTGTATAGTATGGAGGGTCAAGGACACCTGAGGTGATTGGGGGCCGAAGAGTTTGCGCTCAAGATTAGATTAGATTGTTATTGGGACCTGCGACCTGAATAGATTGTTACAGCATTGACTAGATTGCACTACGACTGAAAGATCTATTGTGCCCCCCGGAGCCTACTCAGTGCACCGCTAACTTCCGAGCAGTGTTCTTTAGCTACAGACAACACTGCCCATCACCGGACAAGGACCAGATTAATCGGAGCCTACGGGCAAGTTTCCCAGCATCTTCCAGGTGGAAATTCACTCTTTTCGGAAGACGTGTCCAGTTTAACCTCAAGGAAATATCGGCATCAGGAGATTGTAATCCTGACCGATAGCCAGGCTGCCATTAAAGCACAGCTCCTTTGTTATCAGTTCACAAATAGGAGGGGAATGCCTCACACTCAATGACCTGGGCAGGAACCACAGAGTTACCAGAATGGTAGGATATGTGACGTGAAAGGAAATTAGATGAATTGGCAAGGAAAGGCGCGGCACCTTCCTTTTCAGGGTCTGACCCCTTCTGTGTAATAACCGACCAGTTTCTTTGAGAGGATCTCAGAAATGAAGAGAAAGTGCCTGGGCGGTCGTAACCGGAAGAGTGGATCAATGTAGTAAAAAGAGGCTTCGCATGCTGACGGGTTTCCTCACGGGGCATTGTAGACACAGAGGGCAACTGAAGAAGCTGGGCCTAGAACACTATAGCACCTGCAGATACTAAGGAAAGATGGAGAAGACTCGAATACACCTTCTAAAATACTGCGGTGCTATCATTCAAAAAACAAAGATTTGGTAGCTTGGGAGGTGTTGGAGGAAGACACCCAACCCCAGAACCTCCCTAGAACTTTCCCAGATTGAGATAAGAGATTTCTCAGCGATCTTAATCAAATAATGTTTGGTCTCATCCTGGCACATCGGGGTAGCTTTAATAAACCTCATTTCACTTCCAAAAAAACTGAAGTAACACAGCTAACTAATCTATTATTTACATAAAATTTAGGACAGGTAAATTATATAAATTATTTACTTGAATAGGCCACACTTAACAATACTTAAAAATAAATAATTACATTTTCATCCCAAATTATAAATAGAATTTGAAAAGTTTCGGTAGTAATTGCTAGGAGAGAAAACCAATTTTCCTTGTTAACGTAACATAAAGAGGGAGAACCAATAAGCAAAAGATAAATATATAAAAAAAACAAAATCCTTAGCCTTTCCTAAATATACTAATAAACAAGGAAAAAAAAAAAATCTAGTTTAAAAAAAAAATTGTTTACATTTTGTGCAAAATAACTGCTAAAGCTTTCAAACTAATTTAAACAGCTGGGCTATTAGGCAGAAAGAAAAGTAGATTTAGGATAAAATTAATTCAAAGAAATAACATTTGTAAAGTTAAAATTTTTTCTATTTAGTGATCTTCTTCAAAACTACTACATAGTACTAATTTAATTTCAATAAAACTGAAAAATGCAGTATTGTTTTTTACAATAATTGAATCACGTAAAATTACTCCATTAATTTAGCCACGACAGTAGAGTGGTTTTAGAGGCAATGCTGAGTTGTATTACGATATTGGATTCGATCTTTAGATATGGCTCTGGATAATTGTTGTGGTTGGTTCTGCAGAGCTGGAAAGCATCAGAAATATTTTCCATGATAGCCTGCTTCTTTATGTGGACATCGACCGGTTTCATGCATTAGCCCATCATCAGGATGTTTTTATCAAAACAGTGTGGATAACATAGACTTGCATAGAGCAAATTTAGTTGATAGACTAGTTTTTAAAAGTGTTTTTGTTCAGATCTAACTAGGTTAAGAGGGGGTTCGTTGATACCTGAGTGGGTAAAACACATGTTGTTATTCACTTTTCAAAAGGCTGGTGTCCATTTTAAAAATGGAAACATCCAACAAGTGGAGATATGTAACTTAAACTACGTTTTTTTAAGGCAATTTATTTTTATAATTTGTTACCCATACTATTTTATTTTTTTATTGTTCTTTGATTGTAGAACAAAGCGAAAGACCACTGTGTAAGCGGTAGTCTACAATGGGATAATTAATGAGAAGAAAGAAAAATTTACGAGCTGAATGATCGTAAGATACTATAAATAAATAAATATGTTATTAATTAATCTATATAAACATGTTATTTGATAATCACATATTATAAATTCCACATTTTACCTTTCATAATTCACCTGCACCATTCACTCATGCATATAAACTTAAATATATGATCATTAAATATGATAAGGCTAAACGAGCTTAATACAAACTTTTATAAATATATCACTGAAAAGTTATATAAGTATGATATCCGAACTTAATTTAGTGTACATTCCACAATTAACATTTTACATTTTACATACTCAACATTTAGTGTACATTCCATAATTAACATTTTACATACTCAACACAATTAATATTTTACGTTTCTCTCAACTTGCATACATTATTCACATATATTGATGGGCGAACGCCCGAAACCGGTCGATGACCACAAAAAGAAGCAGGCTATCACGGAAAATATCTCTGATGCCCTGGATATTATTTGATTATTATATGCTGTTATCAACCTCCATCTACGACACCTAATGGGTCGTTGGACGTAAACTTGCCCGGAAAACTATTCCTCACTTTACTTTAATCCATGAATGTGAATAAGCAGCACTTTTAAACTCAAGAAGAAACTTTAGGTTTTTAATATATCAATTATGTATTTTCCGGTAACTGAGTAGCTTGCGAACTGATGCTGAAACTTCCTGGGCAATCTTCTCGCCCCAGATTCTCGAACGCCCGAAACAGGTCGATGACCACAAAATGAAGCAGGCTACCATGAAAAATGTCTCTGATGCTTTCCAGCTCTGCGGAACCAACCACAACAATTATATGAATTTACATACACTTTTATATGAAATATTTTTCAGATAATTCATTTTAGACAAATTTTGGATGATCTGTGGCTTAGATATCCCCACTATTTTTCTTTAAACCACTTAAACTTCCTGTCACTTTTATTATAAAAATTTTGCCGAAAGAAAAATGATTTCAAAGGGATTCTGAACAGCTGTATCTCATGCTTAACATTGTAATATTAGCGGGAAATGATTGTAAATTGATGAAGTCATAAACTGATTACTCGCACTTGAATACATTCACGGTACGAAAAGAGCATGTGGAGGATAGAATAGCCGAGTGAAAAGTCAAGATTGTTGGCATCTGATGAATGTAGAATGGTGTAGCGTTGGCTGCTGTGTGTTGCCTGATTGATGTTGCTGGTCAGAATATTTTTTTTTTTTTTAACGGTATATTTAATTTGTGTGGCTAGCTAGTAGTGAAAATTTCAAGGAAGACACTTGTTAACTCGTCAAAGTTGATTTGGTGACTGAATTGTTAAGCCCTCAGACGAACTGCTCTTATTCAATTTCTTCTACAGCTTCTTACATTCGATGACGAAGATGAAGCCCATATGCCTATACATTTATAGTGGGCATGACAGGAGAGGTGTGTATGGTTGACATAAGCTTGGAAGACCAAAGTGGCGATTACTGCGGCTGCTAACAGAACTATTGAGTCCAACTTTTGTTTGGCGATCCATTACACTATTAAAGTGCCGTTTCAATATATTGTAAGTCAATTGTATTGTACCTAGGTAAAATGTTTATGTTAATGCAATAGGAGAAATTCATGAACAAATGAGACTGCTTTTATAGGCACTAGATTAAATGTTCATCCACTGAATGTGAAGATACCACCCAGTCCTACTTGTTTGGTCAGAATTCTTCTAAGTGTGGAACAGAAGAGCTTTCTGCTAATGTAAGTTCGTAGTGGAAGCTAAACAGAATTCGATTTTATGAAAGCTTTATCACAACATTTCGAAAGCAAGTTTAGTAAAGCCTGTACTTTGTTGATTTGATTGCGAAAGAAATTACCGGCTGTTATTCTATGATTGCTTTCAGACTAGAGTTTTAGTTCTAATCATTTGTTTGGATTGCTATCCTCTCAAGTTTGATGTAATGTTGGTCTAAAATCAGTAACAAAAAAAAAATACAATTGCCAGACTTTTGTACTTATGAAGTTGATGATTCCAAGAAATAAAAATGTAATTAGATTTTAATGTTGATCAAATAAAAATAGAAAAGAATGAAGAAGAAGTACCCTCACTTGGATATAAGAACGAGAAGAAATTATCAGATAAAGAGAAGTTAATGTTATGCTGATTAGTATGATAAAGAGAAAGAAGAAAGTTCCCGAAGATAAAGGTAGACGGTAAAATTTACCATATAAATTAAAAGATATTCCAATTAAACTGTTCAGAAATTTATTAACGAATGAATTAACTCTTAATACAATTCCCAAATAATTTGAATAGGCAATGAATCGATTGGAAAGAATCGTTATAAAATGAATTAAACGCACAAGAGGAAAATAAAACTTGGAAAATCTTAGATTAGGCTGTTACGAAAGTTTTTTTTTTTTTGCATAAAAACAGTTCAATTAAAAATAAATATAAAAATGCTTACTTTAATTTTATTCTTGAAAATATAACATTCTCCATCTACCACTTTCGCGCACCTTTCTGCAATTTATGGCGGTATTACTCCTTTGGTTTTAAGGTGAAATAATACTCATCTCATCCTAATCACTCTTTATAATTTTGAAAGTGCCATTCATTGAGAAAATAAAGCATAAACTGGAAAAGACTGTAATCAGATAGTGTACCGGGTTTGCAGGCTGGGTGAAGCAAAACGTTTATGTACTTCCTCGAAACTCTGTAAATTCTACCTGAGTCATACGCTAACGAGGGATGGGAGCGTTATCATATTGTAGAATAGGTTTATTTCGGTTAATTAGTGGTTATTGACTTAAAGTGGTTACTTGACTTCAGACACTCCGTCCAACTGTTCAAAATATTCACTGTTTTACACCCCACTATTTACACTTGTTTTGATTACTCAAAAATATTAAAAATTAAATTCTCTAATAAATTATTACGTAGTTAGGTTCTCTTGTAATTATTCTAAAAGTGTGAATACTAGCTTGGGATTTTGGAACGTATTAATGCAATATCCACTCGCTGTTTGGAAACATTGGATCTTAAATTGTTTGTTCTTAAATTCTGGAGATTCAGCTTTTTTCAGTAGAAGGCTGGTGTCCCCACTTTTGAAACATAAATCAAAACGCTGCCGTTCTTCTGTCCATTGCAAAACTTTATTGACTGCCATCTTTGTTCTTAGTCCATTTTTTTTTTTTTCAATAATATCTCAGAATGCCTGCAAGGGGTATCTATTGTATGCAGCTACTTGGGGAGTAGCGATCCCATGGGTTACCACAGTTCAGTACTTCATGCACTTCATCAGAACAGTACACAATACACTTAAACTACATACACTCTACTCTTTACAGACATGGACAAATACAGTAAACAAACTATGGTCTCCGTCTCTAGGAATTAGTATGAGCTAGGGGAGAAGGAAGGGATTAACTCAGTGGTTTAGCAATGCGGAGGTCCCGGGTTCGAATGCAGCATGCTGCCCTTAGATTTTTTTCTTCGCTCTACAGCTCACTGTTCGGTAAAGTGCAGAGTTGTCAGTAGCTAGAGAACACTGCTTGGAGGCCGGGAGTGCACTGAGAAGTTTCCAAGGGGCATAACAGATCTTTTCTGGTCGCAGTAAAAAATCCCCTACAACAATCTACAATCTAAAATGTCTCAGAAAACCACGAATCACAATTTTTTCTTCGGACATTTTTGTTGCAGTTTTAGCAGCAAATGTAAGCTAGGGATTTTTGGGAACATAATTGAATAAAGAATTAATCAAAGTAAACATTGATATAAATGGTATAAACAAAACTAAAAAAATAAGATTTATTTTCTGACTACAAAGGGTAGCACTGTTTTAATGCACAAAAACTTCAATAAAAACCTAGTAGCATATATTAAAGTAATATAGTTAAAGTAAATCATCATGAAAAAGAAGAATTTCAAAAATCTAAAATTGTTTTACGGTAGGGTTTATCTTAGCAAATTAAAAAAAAATTAATCAATCACTTAAATGAAATTACTAAAAATTTATATATATTTTTTCCATTACATCGTGAAAGAACGAATTCATGATTCCCCGCCACTCTAAGAGTAATCTCATTAAATGTGTGAGTTATACTAAGCTATTCAAAATAATTTGAATAGCCATTACAATATATGGCTGTAAGGATAATAAAAACTTTTTCTCGACTATGTAACATAATTTACAACTACTTTTACGTTTAAAAATAAAATATGTTGTAATTAAATTCAGTTGAAATTGGCTGATTTGTACAGAATGTATTATAACGATTATTTATGTCCAAGAGACTATTTCATAAATAAATAAAGTACAAAATTCTAAACTATGCATTTTGTAAAACAAGATCGTTATTGTCACTTAAGAAGGAGAAGTAAAAAATAAAATGGAGTGAATGAGGTGTAGCTATTTTTAAATAACACTTCTGCCTCAGATGACAGAAAGCCTGAGATGCCCAGATCTCTCTTGAAAAAAAAAAATGTTGTTGTTAACAAGAATAAAAAATAAATAAATAAAACGCATCGACATAAATTATATAATGTATGCGTCATGTTAACTTTATTTATTTATTTGTTTCACTTATACAATTAAATCTATTTGTCCAAAATACATGCGAGATATTTTAAATAATGATGAAACAATCAAAAATCTACTTTATGAAAAAAGACATCCACCGATATAATATTTTATTACCAAAATTAAAACATTCACATTAAGTCTGTGACACCAGCGACCGCTCTAGCGGTTACGTCGCCCCGGACAAAAAGACTAATTGACGCCCCTTAAGAATATTTATATATTTTTTTAAGCAAGTCTTTATGTCTTAATATTTATGAGTTAATATGTTCAAACACAAGCTGAAGCAGCTCTCTGCTCGCGTGCTAATGCTAATCTGTTCAAAGAAGTACATATATTATGCATGTTCAAACAAGTTCAAGCATCGACCTTTACAAATTCTGCATTAATTTTTCAATAAAAGTGCAAATATTTTTAGCTTTTAGATATAAACAATATGAATAAGCTACGCACTTGTAAATTTTAGCAAACGAAAAAATAGATATGTGAAATTTTCTATTAATTGAGTATTTAACACATCAAGATTTTTTTCACACAGCCAGAATGGCGCCCCGGACACAAAATGTCTTGGTTGCCCGGCCCTAGAGCGGACGCTGGCGACATGTATATGAAAAATCGCCAAGATGCAAGCACAGATTTACGTAGGTAAGCAATTTATTCGTTTCTAATATACGTTGCTAGTAACGTTGGTAATTATTAGTATCCAAACATATATTTTAAATATTGTTAGCAAATGGTTGATTGTGTGGTTTTTGTGAACAGCATAGTATAATAGAAGAACATTGCAGGAAGTTCCAAATTGACATTCCTTTTAGGAACCACCAACTGTTCATCTGATGGTTCCAGACAGAATGAAACTGGTCTGTCTTGAGTAGGAGCTTGGCTGCAGAGTTGAACAAAGGAACATGTGTGGCCTCGGTTTTCCAGGCTTTATCAGATATGATATTGGTATTATTGAATGTTGCTGCATGATGGAAGATAGGCAGGGAAAAGTTAAAGTGATAAGGGTATTCTCTGATAGTGAAGCTGTATAAGCTTTGAATAAGCTCTACTGGAGTTGTAATGTAGGTGAAGGCCTTACTCAGAAAAGCAGCGTAGAACTCTTCTGGCTATCCAGACACGCGGGTACAAGTGCAATGAGAAGACGGACAAGTTGGTTAAGATGGCATCCATATTATCAGTTTGTGGTCACGAGCATGCAGTAGCCGTCATTAATCAATTCTGTGACAGAGAAGTTAAAACAATGGAGGAAAAGAGTATTAGAGAAGCACTGTAGAGACACCTCCAGGCTAAAAGATTTGTAAAAGTATCTTTCTCAATCTTCTCAACTCTGAGTAAATTACAATTATCGGTCCTGGTAAATGTATTAATGTAATGCTTAGGTGGCCAGTCATTGACACAAAATAGGCAGAACGTCCAGTCCAGTAACGGTGGAAATGGTGTACCTATCCTGGTTTCGTTACTACTAAGTTTCGCATATTTGGCACTTCTAACTGAAAACTTTCAGTAATAATAACAAATCCATGGAATGATTCTGGGGGGACGTAAGTCAAGTAAAGTTTCTACAGAATTGAATTTAAATTATCATAAGGACTCATAGTAAATAAAACATAAAAATTTAAATAATATTTATAAATATTAAATTATCAATTCAACGATAAAATTTATAATTCACTGTTAATTTTATAGAATTGAACAAGAACCAACCAAGTAGAGGAGCTATTATTATTATTCTACAAACTGTTTAGTCTAGGAGCAATATAAATTTATTAGATAGCCCATAATAAAACTATAAAAGATAAAGTTTTTAAGAAGTGAAACATTAAACACTACTTTAAGATTTGTTTAAAGTTCCAAAAGCCCTCTTCTTTATTCCATATAAATTAAAATGGGGATTGATATATTGCTGGAATAAATTATAAAGTTTCTACATTATTAAAATGAAAACTTTAGAGGATTATCTTTATAAATTTTATGACAATCCGGGCCCTTATATTTAACTTTACAAAAGGGCAAAGTTAATTTTTATTTTATTACATTTTATTTTTGTTTATAGAAAAAAATATTAGTATTAGTTCCATACAATTACTGACAACTCTTAAATATGTAATTATAAAAACAGATCAATATAAAATTACAGAAAAAAAACTGTTACTAGAAATTGTAACATAATAAAGTTAATTGGAAAGTTTTATTTATATAAAAAAACGAAAAAAACCTACTACACCATCAGCATTTTAATTTAGTTAAAGTTTAACAAACTATTCAAGATCTACCAAGAGAACAGTTTAAACACAAAAAGGTCTTCTTTCTAAACACAGAAAACAGAACAGCTTTTCAATACGAAGATGTTAATTGAATTGTTTGTTAAATTAAAATAAACTCAAGTTACACATAATTTTTTTTCAGCATTAATTAGAATGAAATAAAAATTAATTTTGATAATATGTTTAAATAAAACTGCGATTTAGTAGTCCGCTGGAATTTTTTCATTATTTTTATTGGACACTATGCAACATTTTCAATAATTTCTGCCTGTCCATCTTGTTTGTTACAATCGAAATCAAACCGAAATACGAAATCTAAGAAAAGGAATCTCCTACTTATTATTGGAGTGGAAGAAGAAATGCAAATATAAATAGTTTTGAAAAATATTTTAAGTGAAATAATTTTGGCAAAAAATAATGTATTTTAGAGTCAGGTACTGTAATTTAAGGTCATTGCTATTAGGGAGACAATGGCACAAGAATCCGTTAAATTAATACAATGCCACTTGGCCAACTGTTTTGTAAGAGAAGGCATTCTGCGTTCTGCCTTCCAACAAGAATAGTCTGGGCTAGACTTTCAAAAGCAGTACATTTGTTTTTCGCTCTCTTAGCGTCAGTGCATATTAATAAGTTAATAATTTCTTTGCAAATACCTTGTAGTTATTATTTTAATACAATATATTTATTGTTAGCAGTGGTGATTACTTTCTTATTTCTGATACTACTCTCTTAATAGTATACTACAAGCCCTTTTACAAAAACCCGCTCAAGCCACCTCAAGCTACACTACAAACTACAACAACTCAACACATCAATAACATTTCATTATTTTAATCATATTTGTAGGGTAGGTTAGCTTACCCTACAACAACCCAATCTAAAGTATTTTATACAGACTTCATGGTAAAGTCTAAAACAGAATTAATACATAAATGGAATAAGGACTATTCTTTAGAATGAAAAGATAAGAGATTTTAAAAATCTAGGCCCCATTAATAAAATATTAAGCCCGAAGCTATAGAGAAAAGTATTTGTAGAGAGTAACATGTCGACAGATAACTAATCATTCATGCAAGGAATATTTCCACAATATAGGCAGAATATCTATTCCTTTATGTTTAACGTGCGAAGTAAATGTGAGAGTCTAGAACATATACTCGTACTTATGGCTTGCCCAAAATTTACCCAATAGATCATCTTTATTCGACAAATTAGTAAAGATAATTGACGGATCCTGCTACTACAGAGAATTAATAATAACCAGATCAAATAGAGATGCGTCTTCCAGTATTTACTTCAAGTTGTCAAATATTTTAAAATAAATGTTTAGGATAGATGGTCGATTCCAAATCAATGTTTAAATTTGCAGAGCTGTGTTAGTATTTACTATGTTTCCATTAATTAGAAAAAGAATTACTTGACTAAGGTCTTGAGTGCTAATGCACTACATACCGACAGCAGCGCTAACTAACTACAATAGTCCAGCCTGCTTCATGCTTTTGTTTTTGTAAAGTAAGTAAAATAAAGTAAAGTCTTTAATACTATTTTTTTCAGGCGGGCTTAACATTCAACAACAAAATTAGGTGTCGCAGGAGGGAGCGGAAGCACATACTTCACTATTAACATTTTTCAAACTAATATAAAATTTAGTAGTTACAAGCGTGACCCGAACTAGGGACTTCCCAGTTACAAGTTCAATCTCATAACCACTCTACCAAGCCTGCTCTATTTTTTGGCTTTTGTGTTCTTCACATTCTGAGGTTTTTCTATGTATGGGTATTGGCGCCCGGAGCCTACTTAGTGCAATATTGGTCTACAGTGTTCTCTTGTTTAAGACAACCGGACAGTAAACGCTTCTTTGAAGAATAAAATCTAAGGGTAGCTCTAGATCCGTAGCGAAGAAGTCCAGCGCGCTATCACTGAGCGCTAATCCCTTCGCTGCTATTGTAATAAGAAGTAAAAAGCACACAACTGCGTTAATATCACGCTTCTTATCTCTATCAATGTATAACGCTATTGGTAATATGTGCTGCGCATCTGATAAAAACTCTAAGCTTATTCAGCGTTCAAAACAATACTACTTTAAGCAATAAGTTCCATCCATAAGGATCTTTTGTACAAATGCGGAATTTAATTCCGTCTCGACTAGGTTTCACAAGAGTTTTCAGCAAATGAAAGCACTAGTCAATAGCAATAGCTATAATCTTTTGCCGCCATCTCAATCTCTACTCTTACTCTACTATATTTCTTACTAAATTAAAACCTGTAAATCCATTTTGAGTAACAAGTATAAATAGTGCGGGTCTCTTTCTTCAATCCAAATATTTCCTTCGATTACACAATTCTCTTTATTTACAATTAATATACATATTTTACATATCAAAGTTAAATTCATAGCTTCATATTATATTAAAAAAAAAAAGTTACTTTCAATCTAATAACTGTTTGCATCATTAGTAGCGTATTTGTATTGGTAT
>JAAEAF010005731.1:59567-79231 GCA_011037195.1 Triatoma infestans | reverse complement strand
GTGCACTTCAAGAGGCGGCGCTATCTGTTGGCCTCACGATCAATTAATATAAAACAAAATATATGTATGTCGGAGGTGGTAGCGGGCCCCCTGGAGACAGACTTCAAATAGATTCCTTCTCCTTTGCGAGAGTTCAGGAATTCACATACCTGGGCTCCCAAGTTAATGCCTCCAATATCATTTCGCAGGAGATCGGCAAAAGAATAATGGCTGCCAATAGGCGCTACTTCGGTCTGGTCCGATACATGAAGAGCAGTCTGATCTCCAGAAAGACGAAGGCCAGGCTATATAAAACATTGATCCGCCCAGTTCTGACCTACGCCTCTCAGACATGGACCATCCCAAGGGTTGATGGGAATAGACTCCTAATCTTTGAGAGAAAAATTCTTCGAAGGATCTTTGGTCCTGTGAAGGAGGGAAACATCTGGAGAAGGAGGCACAATGGAGAGCTTTATCAACTCTTCGGTGAGGCGGACGTAGGGCGCGTAATAAGACTAGGAAGGCTGAGTTGGGCGGGGCACGTGGCGAGGATGGATGTTGGACAGATCCCTAGAAGACTGCTTGAGGCAGCGATTGGTGAAAAAAGAAAAGTGGGCAGACCAAGGCTGAGATGGGAGGATGGTGTCGCCGGCGATGCAAGAAGTTTGCTGAAAGTAAGAAATTGGAAAGCGGCTGCAAACAACCGAGATCAATGGAACGGACTCATTGGGGAGGCTAGGACCCTCTTAGGGTTGTAACGCCAAACAGATAGATAGATAGATAGTTACAGGAAGTGTTGCGTTCGTGTCAAAATCTTCGTAACTGAATGTTCACTTAACTGAATACGAACAAAACGTTTTCAACGAATAAAATGTTGCAATAAAATATCTTCAAAATGGCAAAATCGCAGGTTGGTATTTCGTTCAGTTACTACAACCGCCATCTGATACGAAGGTTTCGGGCAAAATCCTAACAACCGGAATTGAGATTTCGCTGATTGGTTCTGTGGCTCCAATAATTTTCTTTAAACTTTATATAGCATCTACACACACATGAATATGTATCTTAATTTATATGAAACATTTTCCTAAGGGGAGGGGTGATTTTGGGTGGGGTGGAGGGTTCTTGGTGAACTGTAACGTTTAGCTTTCCTTTAAAGTCTCAATTCAGTGCAATGTAAGGTACAATATATTTACATTAGAAACGTTGATGGAGTTCCAAATTTGAATAAAATCAAACTAATAGTGTAATTTTTGCAGAATATGTTTTCGTTTTCTGGAATCTTCTCGAAAACGGCTATAAACTTGTGGCTTTTATTTGGAATTTTATTCCACAACAAAATGTGTTTCAGATAGTTCTGTGGAGTTTGTGACCTGAAAAAAAAATGGTACATTCGGTTAACAGATTTTTTATCTCTGAACTTGTAATTGGGTATATTTATAATCGACATATATAATCGATAATCAAGTATTTTTTTTTTAGTCTCCATGGGCGCATAAAGCAGTTATTTTTTTAAACACTTTTATTCAGTATCAGTTTATCTTGCGCCTGCCTGCAAGTTTTTATCTTCAAAAAAAAAAAAAAAATGTTTTAATCAGTCCATCAGCTGGCATTTAATAAGGGAAAGAAAGATCGTACCGCTGTCTATTTGTCGGTACTTTAGATGTTTCGCATGATCACACATCTAGTGTGTTGGTGCATGTTTTCCAACTTGTCTCTATCGCCATCAAAAATAATCATCATCATCATCATAATCGTGCACCTCTTCTACCGCCTTGGCGGTGTGGGGCCCCCTTCATCTTGTACATTTTCCTCCACCCCTCTCTGTCTTCCACCAACGCTCTCATATCCCCCCACGCAATTCCTCTTTTCCCGCACGCCTCTTTTACACCCTCTTCCTACCTGCGTCGCGGTCTACCCCTTCCTCTCCGTCCCTCTACCTGTGCTTCATATGCCATTCTAGCCGCTCTGTCGGAATCCATCCGTAGAACATGCCCGAACCAGCGTAGCCTATTTTCTTCTATTATTTCTTCTGCTGGTTGTATATTCAAGTTGGATCTTATTATGGCATTACGTACCCTGTCCCTTCTTGTCTTCCCCTCTATCTTCCTCAAATACCTCATCTCACTTGCCTGTATTCTACTTTTATGCTTCTTGGTCAGTGTGCAGGACTCCGATGAGTAAGTGAGTATAGGGAGGAATGTTGACCTATAGACTGAAAGCTTGGTTTTCTTAGACACCTCCCTGTTACTGAGGAAACCCTTCCTGACCGCGCTAAACATCCCGCACCTGCAGCACCTGTTCTTTCCCTAATTTCTACGTCCACGCATCCATCTTCGCTTAGATGCGCACCTAGATACTTGAACTTCGTGACCTGTTCTAGCTTTTCTTCTCCTATTTTAACCACCCTCATTTATTCGAGGGGAAAAATAATAATAATAATAATAATAAAAAAACAGTTTCCCTTCCTTCATTGTATGCCCGCCCTCCTTTTTAAAGATCTACTTCCTAGATATTGTATCTAAGTTTCTTACCCGTGAAGTAAATAAAATAAACTTAAAAAAAAAACTATCAAAACAGACCGCCTTCTTAAAAGATATAGATAAAGGTTCTCGACGTCATAATCTTAAGGTCATTTCCTTTAGGGTTTTTTCTCATATCTAATTCCCCTTTATGAGAAAATGAATATGTCCACATTGTAGGCCGGCCAGCATTCAAATCTTGTGTGAAACAATTACATGATTGTCTTATCACACAATTAAATTAAATAAATTTCTTAAAAAAGGCAACGTTACAATGTTTTAGTTGGGGGGGGGCTGGCCATAAACATGATTGTGGGCATTTTAATTGCTACCTGAGCTGTCTTATGTAGGATTCTTTATGTTCAAACCAACAAAGCTTGTGCAAATTTAAATTTAAATTAACTGACACAAACGGTAATTTTCAAGTCTTTATCGCTCAGTTATCCTTAATTGACCGTGATACTTAAGTTTATTTACGTGAATGCGTAATACTACAATTTTACCTTCATCACCAATTTTCCCTTTTAAATTTGTAATTATGACATAGCAAATTTCTCGGCAAAATGAGTAATAATCTACTAATGAGTAATAATACTATCATTTAACTGAGCAGCGCATTTTCTACTGTAATTCTCAATACCCACATGTGAATTAAGCCCACTTTGGCAAGCAGATGTGTGTATAATGGTTTTTTTTTTTTAAGGAGAGAAATGATCTGTTTTAAATGAATTAACTAAATATGGTTAACACTCTATAATATAATAAGTGACACTGACTGCCTGGACTTTACACTTGAAATGGTAGAGTATGGTAGAGTGGAAAAGGGGTAATGACATGTAGTGATAAACTCAGTAGTATGAACTGTACTCCTATCGGTCTCCCGCCGCTGTATTAATGTGGTTTCTCCCACTCCAGTCCGAGAGAGTGGTCCTGTCATTTTGTCTCTCCCTCCCTGCTACGGACACTCTCTTTGGATACTATTACATATGTTACTATTTTGAAACCAAGTGTTTTTGGTATTTTTGGCATTTCAAAGAAAATGGGGATTTTTTATTTATTTGTTTTTAATTTCTTCTTTGCCAACTCACTTTAAGAAACAGCACCCCTATCTATACAATCTTCATAGATATATTTCTGATATAAGCCCTCGATTAATACACCAATTCACTGAACTTTCTACGTTTGTAATAACACTGTGCACATTAAAAATAATTTTTTTTTGGGGGGGAGCATTAGCTGTTAGGCCATCCATAGCCATTATATTATTCTATGAATGAGAAAAATGTATTGTCAAATATCCAACATAACCCACCTCTAAACATCCAGCTACCACACCTTTATTACTTTTCCATACTTTTCACCTTGTTTATAAGGATACTCATTAATAAACCACCTATCAGTTATTACATTCATACATTCACACGCTTAGTTGCATTCACATCATCTTCTACTCACATACCATTAAATACTCACATCCCAATAAATACATTCATTCAAACAATTGAAAATAATGAAATTCGTTTCATCTACTGTCGCCAAAACTCAGTCACTTATACTAACCTTTGTAGATTTGTGGAATATGTGTCTGTTTATAGTGTAATTGATAACGCCATCTGTTACTGCTTACTTGAAACTAAATTTTTCAATAGATGACTTGTTTATGAAATATATCGTCATCCCTCTTTCGAGCAAGCGAGAGATAAAAGCTTGAAAGTTACCCCCAGTACCCTTCTAAATTCCATTTTTTTCATAAAAATGTTTCAAATAAAGTTACGTGGCCTATACGTGTTTATTTGTTTTGGAAAAACCGTTGGAGTTAGGTCCATAGATTAGGAAATTATTTACGCGTCATTTAACGGCATACCTGTTTAATTATTGCTCGTACTTACTTATTCCCACTACACGATGTTACAATCAGCTTCAATCGAAGCCGATCGCGAACTTACGTAGATACTATATGTACACATATTCATTCATACCTTTAGATGTTATACAATTATTCAGACACAGTTAAAAGTCGAAATATTACAAAAAAAAAAACAGAACGGCCAATGCATGAGTTTTTAAGTTGCTATCGAGAAATTCACCAAGAAAAGAAAAGAAAAAAAATCTGGTGTGAAACACTCACACAACTTCTCTTACTCCAGTTCTCAAAATGATAATTGACAAATTTTATAGTTTGTGTACCAAATTTAATGAAATTCGTCGAAAACTGAAAAAACTGTTCAGTAAAAGCGCACTTCCGGTTTACTAATTTTCTTGAAACTCGAAAATTTTGGCCATCTATTAATTTCTAATTAATTCTGTTTGGATTGTAGAATTGTATAATCAATATGATAGCATTTTAGAGAAAAACATAACCCCACCCCGGTCCCCTAAACTTAACCCTTAAATGAAGTGTCTCAGAGAAGTGTCCAATAAAGAGTAGAATTCTTTGCAGCTCCATTAGTTTTAATAAGAAGTTTCAAAGAAAATTTAGGAGCCATTTTTGAAAAATCGTGAAAAATTAAAAAAAAATCATTTACGTAAAGGAGTAAGTAACGCACTCCGGCTATCCCGATTTTTCAGACTCAGAATTTCAACACAACTAGCAGTTCTAAATTAACATTACTTAGAGGACAAAATTGTCTATAAACTGAAATAGTCCAGAGACTTTTCCGTTGGAGCCGGCTTCATTTTGTGGTCATCGATCGGTTTGGGGCGTTCGCCCATCTTCAGTAATGCGTTTTTCATTTTCAGACAGTGTGACAACACAGACTTGCACAGAGCAAATTCATTTTTACACACTACGTGGGTACAACGGAATTTAACACACTAAAGAGTGGTAAAACTGAATTTGCTCTATACAAGTCTGTGTTGTCACACTGTCTGAAGAACGCATCCTGAAGATGGGCGAACGCCCGAAACCGGTCGAAATGTCTCCTGATGCTTTCCAGCTTTGCGGAACCAACCATCACAACAAACTGAAATAACACTTTAGGTGAAGACCTTACCCCACCCCTCTCTCAAAAGTGCCCTTACATGAATTTTCTCGGAGAAATGTTTCAAATAAAAGTAGTTGATATACCAAGTTTAAAGAAAATCGTCGAAATCATTTTTGAGAAAATTGCAAAAACGTAAAAAAAAAAAACAACTGGTTAAGTGGTACTTCCGGTTGAGGGATTTTTGCCAGATAACGTACTGTCGGAGCCTATGGTGATACCTAAACGTAATATCAAGTTTCAATTTTCTACGGTTTTTCATTTTTGAGCTATGCTGTTCACATACACCACACACACACAGACCATTTGCTAAAAACCACGTTTTTTCCGGTGAAAACTCGATATCGAAAATTTGACACGATTACAATACTTCCTCTTACTAAGAGTAAGAGAAAGTAAAAAAAAAATGTAGAGCACGTTTATTAGAGTGTTTTTTTAGAAAATATCTCTCTTCATTGCCCGGTCCGTTAACAGTTCCTGACAGTTTTAATGATGATTGTGTTTAATTTAATCTTTAATGATTATTTGACTGATTAATTAAGTCCTTATAAGATATATTTATCTGTATGTAATTATTACTTTCTCTTATTGTGTCAAATCGTGTGTATAGTGTCAAAGTTCCGAAACTAATCTTTTACCGGAAATATATATCTGGAAGTCCGTTTGATATTCCGTTTAGGTAATACTACCGCATCTGATGCAAAGGTTTCTCGGGCTAAATTTTTACTTAAAACATTTTCTTGAGAAAATTAACTTTTTTTTCGGGAGTTCTGGGGGGGAACAGTAGTTAAGTTTTATTGTAAAGTTCCATTTCAGTTCTGTGTGTTGATTCTACCAACTACGTAATATTTAATATTATTGCATTAGAAGCATTGATAGAATTCCAAATTTGAAGATAATTGATTAACCGGAAGTCTGACTATACAGAATAGATTTTCGAGTTGTTTTTTTTAAAGAACTTTTCTTGGAAAACGGCTACAACGACTAAACTTGATATGTTCACTGCAAAGATATAATCTTATCAATTTTATTTGAAACATTTCTCCCCCAAAAAACTGATTTTTTAAAGGTTTTGTGAGTCTGCCGGTTAGATTTAAATTTAAACTGCACAAGCTTTGTTGGTTTTGACAGCGGGCGCTTCATAGAAGTTTAAAGAAAAACTGTTAATTAAATTATATTAATTGGAGTAAGGGAAAGTCGTATTCGTGTTTTCCCACCAGATTTGTTTTTTTTTTTTTTTTTTTTTAAATGAATGATTGGATGTAATATTGGCTAATATAACGTGTTGGTCATGTCTCGGCTAATCGGGCAAATAACTTCTGTCAGCAGACTCCACAGTTAAATGAGTATATCCATAAATATGATTAGTGTTTAGTATAATTTAAATAGTTGTTTATACGAACATATTTCAAACCAGATACAATTGATTTTCATTATCAGAACAGACAGCTAGAAAATTAAGTCCAATGCTATATAATAATTTATGGATAATGTAATGTTCATTTAAATTATTTTTTTGAAATGCGATTAGGGGGGAGGGCGCAGCCAGCCATGCTGAGTGAAACGGACAGCACAAAAAGTTTCTTTAAACAAGAACGAATGAACCAGTGAAACAAGTAAATTAATAATCACTGGACATGCGCACTAAAATGATAAATAGCATTTGAAAAAGAGATTTAAATAAATAATAAACAAAAAACAAAAAAAAACAAAATACATTATTAACATTCTGTCACAATATAAATCAATGGGGTTTAATTTCATAATATTATGTTCTCTTTTCTATGGTTGTTTACCGTGCCCACCTTCAGGGGAACTTTTAAAAAACATAACCTACAAAGAAACAGAACATTATTATTAAATTGAGTGTAAACTAATTTGTAGCATGGATTGTACGAATTTTTTTTGCTAACAAGCTGAGGTTGGCAGAACTGTTAAACAATATTTATTTTTTTTTAAATTTTTTTTTATTATTATTAATGGTGGACACGTGCGCCCTTGAAATGTTTTAAACATGATTTTTTTTCTCTCTCTCTCTCTTATAAGTTTTAAAATTAATAATATAAACTTTAATGCTTTGTTTGTGAGGGGGGGGGGGGGAAAATTAATAAATGGCTATAAAGTTTCAAGATAAATGAGTTATAATATAATTTATTACTGTTTTATTGTAGTTGAAATTATAACCATAAAAATTAGCAATAAAAAAATTTTGTTTAAACCCTCACAGGAATTTTTCAAATTGTAATTTAAATAGTTAAAAGTTGATTAATTTTATTAACTGTCTTCGATGCTGTATTTTATAAAACGACTATTTTGAGGACAACCATAACCTTCCCCACTCATTCATTTATTTCATGGGTGAGGGAAATGAATGAATGAATTTTTTTGGAAATAAGTTACAAACAAAAGTGATAGGTCTCTGTTATACGTATTAGTCATACAAAATTTAATGAAACCCGTCGCTGTTCTTAGGTGAATATCGCAGAAAACTGAAAAAGACGCACGTTTAGTAAAAGGCACACTTCCGGTTAACCGATTTCCTGTAGACTCAAGAGTTTTAGCAACATTATAGAATCGTATAGAAACTCTTACAATTTAATCAAGAAATACTCTTTAAAAATTACATCGTTACAATGTTTAATAGGGCTGGCCCATAAAAATGGGACCAGCAATGGGACCCAGAAAGAAAAAGAAAGAGAGGAACTCCGAAATTGACATGGTTGAAGATGGCTAAGGAGGGTACCTCAGGATATGGCCTTTCAGTGACTAAGCCAAGAATAGAGAGACAGACCTATGGAAGGAAAAATAAAACATTAGAATTATATATGAGTTCAAGAATCTTCACTGCAGGGAAAACCCTTAAATAAGTACAATGTTTTGAGGTCTGCCGAATCCGAAAAAGGGTTTTTAGAAATTGGCCTCTGTGTGTGTGTGTGTGTGTGTGTGTGTGTGCTTGTGGGGTCAGCATAACTCAAAAATTGAAAATATGAGTAACGAGACAAATCGCTGAAGTTCAAAAATGATTTATTTAATCAATACAAAACTTTGGCTACTTTTCAACATAGTCCCCAGCAACATTTATACACTTGTCTCATCGTTCTTCTAATAGTGTGTGAGTGTGGGGTCAGCATAACTCAGAAATTGAAAATACGAGGGTCATTCGCTGACACATAACGAGACAAATTCCTGAAGCTCAAAAACATTTATTTAATCAATACAAAACTTTGGCTACTTATCAACATATTCCCCTGCAACATTTATACACTTGTCCCATTATTCTTCTAATTTATGTATGCCTCTGACATAAAATTCTTTGGGTTGATCTCGAAGCCACTATTGCACCTGATTTTTAACTTCCTCATTGGATTAAAAATGTTTCCCACGTAGAGCCTCTTTAAGAGGTCGGGGCTGTACAGGGGATGTGGAAGGATGTCCCACCTCACTTTTTGAAGTGTTTCTTGAGTAACTGTGCCGTGTGTGGGCGCGCGTTGTCATGAAGCAAAATCACGCCGATGTTCGAGATATCTCAATAAATAGGCCCCATATCTCAATAAATAGGTCTCATAATACTATAAGCAAGACTTTACTTGCAGGCGGCTGGGTCTTGAATTTCTTTCGAGTGGGAGAACCCGTATGCTTCCACCCAAGACTTTGACGCTTAGACTCCGGCTCAAAATGGTGTCACACAATTCACATGTTACTCAAGAAACACTTCACATGGTGTTCCATTCACATGTTACAATTCTACTGAAAAATTCTTTTTCAATTAAATATCGAATACACTGGAGACGCGGAGCATGCGTGGTAGGGCAAGTAAACATCTGATACACGTCCAGTGCAAATTTGAAAATGCTAGAGTTTTGCACTCTCCGTAGTGACTTTTTTTGTGAGCAAGGTTTTTTCAGTTCGTTTTAAAAATGAGTGACATCAATTACGAGCAACGTTGTGCTATCAGGTTTTGCTTCAGACTTGGGCACAGTGCAACGGAAACGTTTGAAAAACTGTGCCAGGCCTATGGAGACAATGTGTTGTCGAGAGCACAGGTTTTTAGGTGGTTTAAGTCGTTTGCAGAAGGAAGGGAATCAATTGAAGACGAGCCTCGCAGCGAAAGGCCTTCATCTTCAAGAACCGACGAAAATGTTGGCAGAATCCGCGATCTCGTGCGTTCAGATCGTCGTTTGACAGTCCGAATAATCGGCGAAGAGTTGAATTTGACTCACACAACCGTTCATCAAATTTTGACTAATGAATTGGGGATGAGAAAAATTTGTGCAAAAATGGTTCCGCAAAATCTTTCACAAGAGCAAAAAGACATCAGAAAGGAAAGGAGCCTTGACTTTTTGGGAGCAATTGAAAACGATCCCAATTTTTTGGAACGTGTTATTATTACAGGAGACGAGTCTTGGGTGTTTGAGTATGACCCAGAAACTAAGCGTCAGATCATGCAGTGGCACACTTCAACCTCTCCAAGGCCAAAAAAAGCAAGAATGAGCAAGTCAAAAATCAAATGCATGCTGATTTGCTTTTTTGATAGCCAAGGAATCGTTCACAAAGAATTTGTGCCTCAATGCCAAATGGTAAACCAACATTTTTACCGAGAAGTTCTTGAGAGACTTTGAAAAAGAGTCATGTGTGTGAGACCAAACATCAAAAAACAAGTGGGTGTTGCATCACGACAATGCTCCGTGTCCCACCGCGATTTCTATTAATGAGTATTTGGCCAGTAATAACATTCCTGTGGCTCCTCAGCCTCCTTATTCACCCGACTTGAGTCCATGTGACTTTGTTTTGTTCCCCAAATTGAAAAATCACCTCAAGGGACGTCATTTTGGAACATTGGAGAATATTCAAACAGCCGTAACCGACCAACTGAAGTCTATTCCAGTATCCGAGTTCCAGCACTGCTATGACGAATGGATGAATCGTCTTCAGCGTTGTGTGGCTTCCCAAGGGAGTTACTTTGAAGGGGACAATGTTGAATTGTAATTTTATTTGAATAAAAAAAAGATAAAAAAATCAGTCTCATTACTTAATTTACATACCTCGTATACCAATGGTATCATCTAAACAATGTTAATTAGAAATGTATAAATTTCCATAAATCTGAATGCGTTTTTCTGAACAGATTTTTGGTATTTCGTCCATAAAATCACCGACGGATTTCATTAAATTTGGTATAGTGACTATGAATGTACAGATCTATTCACTTCTGTTTGCAATTTTTTTCGATAAATTCATTTGAAGAAGTTTTGAGGGAGGCAGATAAGTTGTATACTTACCTCAAAACAGTCTTTTAATTAAGTTTAAATTCTCCCATTCATATAAATTAAAGACAAATAAACATTTAGTACAAATTATAAGTTTGTAGAAAAGTTGTAAACTTAGTAAGAGAAAGTCGTGTGAGTGTTTCATCGAGTGATTTTTATCAAAGTAAATAAGTCGCAAGATTAGTAACGTACAGTGGTTTTTACCGCGCCTAGATCACAGGTATTAGAAAGAGATATTATTGGAAGTTATGATTACGTCATCATTATGTGTCGGCACATTTTGACGTTAGAAGAGTTTTTATACAGTCATTCCTCCAAGGTTATAATGTATTTTTACCACTTAAAAAAAATAACCACAACAACCACAGAGCGCCGCATAGATGTATCTCTCATTAGTTTCACATCCTGATTCCCTGGGGAATCAAGTGGGGAAAAAAAACTGGCGGTTTCTGTGAACAATGTTTGTACCACCTCCGGTGGGGCAGAGATAAGATAGTTGCGGTCTCCGGTTTGGCCATCTATTCAATATAATCTCTCTTTCATCTCATCCATTGAACGGAAAAAGACTTGAATGAGTAGATGGGTGATTGCAAACATCAATTACAGAGATTTCTAATTTCCATCCTTTCCGTTACTAAATAAACAAAAACTGTAATTTTACTCGCCCGCCACCCCTATCGGGGATCATCTTGGAAATAATTTTCAGTCATTATCTGTAATAAGTATATCCTATCTATTATTGCATTTTCCAAACACAAACATTCAAAAATCTAACTACTAATTGTTTGTATAATGGAGTTGTTGAGGAGAGAAATTGGGTTTGATTGAATAAACGAGATGTGAAGACACTTATAATGTAGCTATAAGTTTACACAAACTGCACTGGACTTTATAATGAAAATTATAGAATAAAAGGTGGGAGTAGAGATATGACACGATGCGATGTATGGTTGAATCTGATAGATAGATCTAGATAGATTCCCACTGGCTTATATGCACAGGTTCTCCCGCTCTAGCCTGCTTAAGTCAGAGAGTACCAGAGAGGGCCTGCCTTCTCTCTGCTTGCTATTAATTTGCATAAGGAATGTAAACAAGAGGTACTAAATGAGATATATAGGGCTTGCTTACGAAAAGGGGAGGCGGAAATATTCTAGATTAGGATAGCTGCAGGATGTGTGAAGATGATCCGGAGGCCATGGGTCATCAAAGTTAGAGACTATCCCGGTCAGAAACATGGACAACTGTGGAATGTGGTGGCTTAGACTTGCTTACTATGTAAATGGACTGTAATAAGCCCCAGAGAAGAATAAGAATGACGATACACGATCTTCGATATACTGGATTTTTTCGTACTCAGGAGTATTTCCGGTGAAAACTCAATTTCGAAAGATGAAATTTCTTTTGGAGGCGATTCAAAAAAAAAAATTTAAATTTATAAGCAAACACAGTTCTCTGCTCAAAGAAGTATGATCGCAGTCCTGGGATGACAAACAGGTAGATAGAAATGGCGATCCCTCCAGCCAAAACAGTGGATGATTTTTGTAAAAAGAATAATTACTGACCAACGAACTGATGTACATTTAAAAAAAAAGTCAAACAAAAGCGATGGATGCGCTGCTTTAAACAATCGCTATTCGAGTGTAGCGGAAACAATAGACAATTTACAGAGTCATACGTATTATATATATAGTTGAAGACTAGATCGTTTGTATTATTATTGGTTGCAGGTGGCTGACTTGGGTGTGATCGTCACTTCCGGTTAGTGATTTCCTGTTTGTCCTGCTATATATAACAACAACTATTGAAGGCACAGTACATAAATAGGGTTCTCTACCTTTAGCTTCCTATTGTTTACTGAATCATTAGTCACAGTTAAGCTTTAAATTGGGAGACCAGGGTTTTAAAGAGATGTCTCGTTAGTGAAACCTGACACAGAAAGTTTAGCATTTACCTGGCGTAATTTTCTTGTGAAAGCCAAATGTGGTGGGGATTATGATGTTTAAATTTAGGCCTACGTCACATGTGTTCCAGAACACAAAAAAAAAAAAAAATCTGGTGTGACTTTCGCTTACTCTACTTAATACAACTTAATCAAGAAACTTTATTAAAAATTGCAGCATTACAATGTTTAGTTGGGCTGACCTTAAAAATGGTGTTGGAGACTTTACTTGTACACATGAGTGGCCATAATGAAGAGAGCCAAGTGTCAAAACCAAGAGAGCTTGAGTAAATTTAAATTTAAATAACAGACAGACCCCCAGAACCCCCTCATAAATAATTTTTTTTTTCAGAAAAATATTTCAAATAAAAGTGATACGTTTCTATCTATCCAGTAAGCATAGCAAGTTTAAAGACGGTTAACCGTTGTAACCGTTTTCACATTACCGGTTAGCCGATTGGTTTCAAGTTTAGAATTCTATCAATGCTTCTAATGAGTATCAATATTATGTACGTGGTAAAACCATATATTTTACTGAAGTGGTACTTTAGAGGAAAACATAACGCTACTCTCCATAGAAACTGTATTATATTAAAGCAAACAGTTCTTAAACTGAACAGGTTTTACAGTCTTCATCAACAATGTTTACAATAATCGATCATCTAATCATATGTAGTATATCGATTGATACATCAATCGATCAACCCAATACACCATACATCACAGAACCCCCCCCAAAAAAGAGTTTTCCCGGGAAAATGTTTCAAATAAAAAATGATAGGTACTTATTTGTTTCGTTAGTATACGAAGTTTAAAGAAAATCACGAAAAACTAAAATACTACTCAGTCACACTTCTTGTTGATAGATTTTGCCCGAAATCTTCGTGTCTGATGCAATGGTAGCACCTAAACGGAATACCAAGTTTAGTTCGAGCTTCCTGTGGATTTTTTGTTTTTGAAATATTCTGTTAAAACACATACACAAGCACGGACATACAAACCATTCACTAAAAACCTTTGTTTTCGTATTCAGGGGACCCCCAAAACAGTATTTCCGGTGAGAACACTATTTCGAAAATCTGGCAAGATATGTTTTCCCCTAAAGTGCTACCTTACAGTTGATTATACAATTATTCTACCAGCCAAACATAATTTATTAGAAATAAAAATAGATTGCCAGAATTCCGATTTTCAAAAAAAATTAGTAAACCGGAAGTGCGTTTTTACTCAACAGTTTTATCAATTTTCGTGATTTTCTCCATAAAAACACCGTCGAATTTCATTAGATAGATAGATAATTAAGTTTATTGAAAGAAAAATACAAATAAATAAAAGAATCTTGTATGTCAAATTAAACTTATATAACAATGGACAAATGAAAAGTGGAGGTTTAATTAAAAGAATTTAGAAATTGTTAAAACCTATAAATACCTCGGTGTAATTTTGAACCCCCAGTTCACTTTTAAAGAACATTTTGAAGAAAAAATAAAGTTAGCTAAGTTAGGGTTTAATCGTACGTTGGAGAGTTTATTCCATAATAAAAATATTATTTTTGACGTAAAATGAAGGGTGTTCCACGGTCTGTTGTTTGTTACGCGGCCCAGGTATACAGGGGATACAAAGAATATGGTGTATTAGAGAAATTCCAACGTTTCGCGATTAAAGAATACTTTCCCTCTCAAATAATACCCCCAAGTACGCCTTATACTATTTGGAGATTAAACTTGAAGTCTTGTATTTGTATACTTTTAAATTACATTCTTCATTTATTGTCAAAACACTCAGCAATTTTATAAACTGGCCTTCTAGTTACGTTAGAGTGTATTAGGTGGAGAAGTGGGTGGATCCAAACCTGGATAGATAAAGCACATGGAATTTCAATTCAGCTAAATGTAGATAATTTCAATGTAGATTCTGCTAAACATTTTGTAGCTTTGTTGTCGGAAAAAATGAGAGTGAATCAGGAAGGATACTTTACTAGCTAATATGTCGGCCTCGATGTTTCATCTCGTCTACAAGCGGCTCGATCATAATCTGGAATATATTCGCCAATTTAGTATTTTACAAAGTTAGTCTGTTTTTTCAAATTGAGATCTGAGACGATGGACTTCAATTATCAACCATGGAGACAAAACTTTAATTATAATTGCTCACTCTGTAATTTAAATACTTATGAAAGTGTGGCTCACTTTCTGGATGAATGCCCGATTTTGTCGCCTTACCTTTTAGAGTGTTTTGGATCGAAAAATCTAAACCTGGATAATTGTATAGCCATTCTTAATGTTGAAAATTGGAACCTTTAATACAAATATTGTTACAAAGCGATGTCTTATAGGAAGTTTTTAGTGAGTGAATTTAATTACAACTAGATGGATAAGAACAAATTTTTACTTTGTTAGTTTGTTTAATAGCTTCATTTAATATGATTGTATTTTTAGTTCAAAAATTGAATGTTATTTTTTTTTAAACGGTTTTTTCTTGTTTTTTGATACATTAGTCAACTCGACAGACGGACTATTGTCCAGTATCTATTAATGTAAATATTAATCATTTTTGTATTTCTTTTGGCGTGAAATATTATTAATTATTAAATAAATTAACGATAGCAATGGACAACGTCCGTCTGCCAGGTTGACTCTAATTATTTACATTTAACTAAGCTAAAAAAAAAAATAAAATAGAAAAGAAATAAATACAGAAGAGGAAATAAAGCAGAAACAAAGAATATCTTAATAATTAAATTCCGCAACCATGAAGTGTCGGTAACGCCAAGCTACTATAATGTATCCGTGTACAGATTGTACCAGTTTTGACCATTTAGGTAACTTATAAAGTCATCAAATGTTAACACATTTTTACATAACCAGTGGTTTCTAAATTCAGTTAACACTGGGCAAAGCGACAAATGAAATGGTAATTACCTTCATACACACCCATGTTACATAATGAACAGTTGCCTCTCCTATCTGTACACCATGGTTTAAAATTCAAGTTGTTACATAATGAACAGTTGCCTCTCCTATCTGTACACCATGGTTTAAAATTCAAGTTGTTACATAATGAACAGTTGCCTCTCCTATCTGTTACACCATGGTTTAAAATTCAAGTTAAATAACTGGCCTCTTATTTAAAAAACAAGGTGCATCTTATTATTTACTGAATAAATTTTATGGCGCAGTTCGAAATTTAAATGTTTTTATAAAGCATGAAACTTTGACGTGGCAACTTTATGCATGAATTCCTACTTATGGGCAACCTCGAATGCGCCCCTCCCTAGCAACGCACCAGACCATATTTTAAAATCTTCACAATTAGTAATAATTCACCAGCATACTGCCATTCAATTTCCCAACTAATTTTTCCCATTCTGCATACCAGAATACTTGCCTATTGATGACTTTATTCGAGAGAGTAAAAGGAAGACGGTTGTTTGGCATATTCAAAACCATTTTGCAAATTAAGAAAAATGGATACTTAATGTGTACTGAAACATGGAGGGGGATCCCGTGTCCAGATAAAGTAAATAGCAGGGGTATTATAAGGGAGTGAAAATAATTTTCTTAGAAAGAAACAAAATAATTTCTCCACTTCATCATAATGGTGGTAACCCCAAACTTGTGAGGCGTAACACACAACGGATCGTGAATAGAGCCAAACACGGTCTTTTTTACTTTTTAAAGGTATGCTATTATTAAACATAAGGTGTTTCTAAGTGGAATTTAGACCAAATTTAGCAGCCGAAAGCTTATTTTAGATAGATGAGTTCGAATTTCATTAAATTTGATATACTAACTATAAAATTTGTCAATTAAAATCTTGAAAACTGGAGTTAGAGAAAGTTGTGTGAGTGTATCACACCAAAAATTTTTTTCCGTTTTAAGGGGAAGTCGGAAAACGTTCTTCCGGTGTAAACTCAATTTCGAAAATTTGACATTACCGTAAATACTTGTTCAGCAATACAGCAGCAAGAGAAAGTGAGCAGTGTGTGGTTTGCCGAAAAAAGGTGTAGTAGTATTCTTATTTATAGAACTACGTTCGCCCTCACACTGCGCCATCTACACGTGTAAATTTTATAAAAAAAATTAAGCTGCTAAGTTTTATCACATCCGCTCAGATTCTCGCACTATCACAATTCTTTTTATTTGGTCCCTCCCTAGTGGGGTAATTACACGGCGACGTCAAGTTTCACAAATAAAATCTACAAAGTGGGTCACATTTCAAGACAATGTATTTTTAGTTTCTCTTATACCATACCTGTAAAGCGGAAGAAGTTGAAGAAAATCAATTTTCACTTTACTCAAGTTTTTACTTTCTCTTACTCCTAGTAAAGAGGAATTATTGGAATCGTGTCAAATTTTCGATATCTAGTTTTCACCGGAAATATCCGTTTTGAACTTTTTCGCTGAGTCCAAAAAAGTGGTTTTTAAAAAATAGTCTATGTGTGTGTGTGTGTATGTGAACAGCATAGCTCAAAAACGAAAAACTGTATAAAGTTTAAACTTCATATTCCGTTTAGGTATCACCATGAGATCCGACAGTAGGTCATCTCTCAATCTTCCTCAACCAGAAGTACCATTTTACTGATTGATTTTTTTTTTTCACTTTTTTGCAATTTTCTCAAAAATGGCTCCGACGATTTTCTTTAAACTTGATGTATCAACTACAAATACAATGACCTACAATTTTTATTTGAAACATTTTGCTGGGAAAATTCATTTAAGGGTACTTTTAGAGGTGGGATGGGGTTATGTTTTTCTCTAAAATGCTATCAGAGTTGATTATACAATTCTATCATCCAAGCAAAATTAATATGAAATAAATAGATGGGCAAAATTCTGAGTTTCAAGAAAATTAGTAAACCGGAAGTGCGCTTTTACTGAACAGTTTTTTTCAGTTTTCAACGAATTTCATTAAATTGGTATAGAAACTATAAAATTTGTCAATTACAATTTTGAGAACTAGAGTAGGAGAAAGTTGTGTGAGTGTTTCACACCAGATTTTTTTTTTTTTTTCAGGTTTTGCGACTATCCTCCATAAAGACACCGATGGGTTTCATTAAACTTGGCAATACTAACCATACATACAGTGACCTCAATCACATTCAAGGCCATTAAATATTTGTAACAATTATTGCAAGTTTGCCAATTTGAATGTGTAAAATGGTAATAGGAGAATGTTGTGTTAAAATAGGTAATTCTGGAACGCTTTAAAAACACAACATTTAAACTATAAATAATCATTTACTTATTAAATGACCCTCGTACATCAAAATGACCTCCTACTTTTCCTCTTGAGTAAAAGAAAGTAATAATAATAATAAAAAAAATACTAACCCTAAAGAAAAATTACATTTCTCATTAAACTAGACAAGAAAATTAACTTCAGGCACTTTTTTTATATGCATCCAAAGTTCCTAATATGAAGCAATGTTAACAATCTAAATTATCGACTGTTAAAAATTAATCTTATTAAAAGTGTTCGAAAAATTAGAAGATTTGTATCTGAAAGTGGCTGTCAACAAGTCAGCGGTGGAAGAGTGTTTAAAAAAATTCAAACGGCGTGATTGAGAATTATTGTTAACAATCAATCACACATAGAAATAAGTTTCATTAATGAGGTGACCACATGTTTGAATACCAGACTTCCTTTCTCCATATCGACCTTGTTTAAGCCAATTAGTCTATCGGAAAGTAAAGAAAGAAAGAAAAAAAAAATGCCTACCTTTGAGAGAGCTGCTAGATAGATAACACTCCCAGACTTCGTCACATGCGGTGAATCCAGAAATTGCCGGTCTATATTCTGTAAACGTAAGAATATAAAAATCTTTCTAATCATCTACCGATCTACGCAAAAGGAAGCATTTCAAAAGTAATAGATAATTACTTTCTCTTATTGCTGAAAGAGGAAGTACTGCGATCGTGTCATATTTCCGGTATCAAGTTTCCACAAGAAATAAAAAGTTTTAAAGTCGCCTGAGTACGAAATCTGGTGTGAAACATTTACCCGACTTTCTCTAACAGACTTTTAGAAAAAATTTTAAACTTATACTTTTTACTTTCTCTTACTCCTAGTAAGAGGAAGTATTATAACCTTGTCAAATTTGGGATATCGAGTTTTCACCGGAAATATCCGTTTGGGGTCCCCTGAGTTCAAAAAAGTGGTTTTTAGCAAATAGTCTGTGTGTATGTGTGTGTGTGTGTGTGTGTGTGTGTGTGTGTGTGTGTGTGTGTATGTGAACAGCATAGCTCAAAAATGAAAAACCGTAGAAAGTTGAAACTTGATATTCCGTTCAGCTATCACCATGGGATGTGACAGTAAGTTATCTATCAAAATTCCTCAACCAGAAGTACCACTTTACTAGTCCTTTTTTTTACTTTTTTGCGTTCTTCTCAAAAATAGCTCCGACGATTTTCTTCAAAATTGTATATGAACTACACATACAAAGAGCTACAACTTTTATTTGAAACATTTCTCTGGGAAGATTCATTTAAGGGCAGTTATGGTGGAGGGGTGGGGTTGGCTTTTATCTAAAATGCTATTTCAGTTTATTAGACAATTCTGTCATCTAAATAATGTTGTCGAAACATGTAATTGAATATGTTGTTGAAATTCCGAGTTTGAAAAAAATTGGATAACCGGAAGTACGTTTACTTTATCACTTTATTAAATAATTTTTTTCACTTTTTCGCGATTTTCTTAAATTGGCTCCGACGACATTCTTAAAACTTAGTATATAAACTAAACATACAAAGATCTACAACTTTTATTTAAAACATTTCTCTGGGAAATTCATTTAAGGGTAATTTTAGGGGAAGGGGTGGGATTAGTTTTTCTCTGAAGTGGTATCATAGTTGATTATACAATTCCTTCATCCAAACAAAATTAATTTGAAATAAATAGATGGCCAAAATTCCGAGTTTCAAGAAAAGTAATAAACCGGAAGTGTGCTTTTACTGAACAGTTTTTTTCAGTTTTC
>JAAEAF010005731.1:0-55924 GCA_011037195.1 Triatoma infestans | reverse complement strand
TTTTTTTTTTATTTCAAACAAATTTCCAAAAATATTCATTTTAAGGAATTTTGAAAGGGCTTTTCAGTAGAACGTTTAAATTTGAACTGTTGCTATATGGTCTTGCGTTAGCGGGCGACACAGAGAGTTACTCACGTATATATGTATACTCCCGAGAACCTTTGTTTAAACGTTGCTAAACATTGCGATTATAAAGAAAAATTTTTAATTAATTTGTATTAATCGAAATAATAGAAAGTCGTATGAGTATTTCAACCAGATTTTCTTGACAAGTATATATTACAAATCTGTATGCAATACATATAAATATTTATTAATATATTCAAAGCCATATAAATATTTATATAAATAATTTATGAGGCAGTGGCTTCAATATTATAACTTTTATTGGCAAGAAATAAAAAAGAAAAAGAAATATATATATCAAATGAATTAAGTAGGCAGATAATTATAGCGAATATTATCTAAAAGCGATTGGTAGCTATGATCTCGTTTAATGCCAGATGGTGTTTAGCAACAACAGGTAGCTGTTTGGTCAGTTTCAACTGTAGTTAATAATATTTAATTTAAAACAGCAATTAATAATCGATATCTGCAAACAAAATAATAAAAAACAGGCTGTAAAAAAAAGAAAAAAAAAGCTGATGTGAAACACTCACATAACTTTCCCTTACCCCAAGTCTCTAGATTTTAGAACTCTAATATATAAACGCTTCTATTTTCTAAAATTTATTTGTTTAATTGCATTAATAATTAGTTCAGTTCTGTTAGTTATGTTGTTGCGAGAAATAGATAGAATTATAGCTCTTGCGCAAATTTCCATCTTTATAATACTCTTTCAATACGTCATGCACTACGACTCATTCATAAAATTAAGGACACTACAATTGAATAGCAAAAACCTCCAGATTAAAGAAAAGTTTTTTAAACGAGAATTATGAATTCCTTTGAGAAAATTGTAATGGTGTTAAACATCAGTTTTATTTTGTTTCATTAGAATAAACGGTCAAATACAAAATGGCGCACTTATATAGTATTTCTGCCTAATACTCTTTTGCTTTCTTTTTCAACAATGGAATGAAAATTCTTAATTTTTTCAGTGTAGCTCACATTAATTTTATAAAAAACAGTAAATATTACGTTAGAAATAATGATATTTTGCAATTTTTTTATTGCATAATTTAATAACCTATAAAATACCTACGAAGGGAAAATTAGTAAAAAAAATCTGGTGTGAAACACTCACACAACTTTCTCTTACTCCAGTTCTCAAAATGATAATTGACAAATTTCTGTAGTTGTGGACCGCAATTTAATGAAATTCGTCGAAAACTAAAACTCGTTCGTAAAGCGCACTTACTCCCGCTCCGTGTTACTAACTTTCATGAACTCGGAATTGTCACATCTATTTGACTTTCTACTAACTTGATGTTGGTATGGATAGAATTGTAGATGAACTTAGGATAGCACTTAGCTGAAAATCTAACCGCCCACCCTCCTCAAAATCTCATCAGACAGAAATTTGCGCCAAAGAGAAATGTTCTAGATAAAAGTTGTAGATCTTTGCATGTTTAGTTTATATACGAAGTTTCAAACTAATCGTGGGAGCCATTTTTGAGAAAATTGCGAAAAAGTGAATAAATCACTTAGTAAAGTGGTTAAGTAAACGCACTTCCGGTTATCCGATTTTTTTCAAACTCGGAATTTCAACAACATATTTAATTCTAATTAATATTATTTAGATGACAGAATTGTCTAATAAACTGAAATAGCACTTTAGATGTAAACCTAACCCCGCCCCTTCCCCAAAAGTGCCCTTCATTGCATTTTCCACGGAGAAATGTTTCTCAATAATAGTTGTAGTTGCTCTTTGTATGTGTGGTTGATGTTTTAAAGTTAAAGGGAAATCGTCGGCCATTTTTGAGAAAATCGCAAAAAAGTAAAAAATCCAACTAGTTAAGTGGTACTTCCGGTTGAGGAATTTTGACAGATAACGTACAGTCAGATCCCATGGTGACCCCTAAACGGAATATCAATTTCAACTTTCTACGATTTTTCGTTTATGAGCTATGCTGTTCACATACATACATACACACACACACACACACACACAGACCATTTGCTAAAAACCACTTTTTTGGACTCAGGGGACCTCAAAACGGATATTTCCGGTGAAAACTCGATATCGAAAATTTGACACCCGATTACAATACTTCCTCTTACTAGGAGTAAGAGAAAGTAAAAAAAATTCTAAACTAAATTTTTCATAGAAATAATTAGCTATAAATGATTAGCCAATCACAGAGCGGAAGAGAAGGTATGAAATGTGGGTGTATGTTCATGTCTGAAATCTTCGAATCTAAACGGAAATACCATGTTTGAGCTTCCTGCAACTTTTTGTTATTGAGATATTCTTTTCACACACATCCACACACCACACACTTAACACACAATTCTCTAAAAACCATTTTTTTTTTTGGACTCAGAAGATCTCAGAATGTGAATTTTCCGGTGAATACTCGATATTGAAAATTTGACTTGTTGACAAGGCTTCCTCTTACAAGGAAAAAGTGAAAGTAAATAATCGATTTACTTTAGTAATTTAAATCAAGAGGATTATGATAAGCAAATTTGCGTACCCAGTACTTTTCCTGATTAAAGTTGGCGCTAAAAAAAAAAATGAAAATCAAATTTTATAGGCTTCAAGATAAAAAATGCCCCAATGCAGAATCGTCACTAAATCAGCTTACTTCATTCATGTTCGCTCAATGAAAATATCTGGTCACACGATTCTCTCTTCTTACAGTGATTACAATTTCAGTTTGTATTAGTTTCTCTTACTCCTAGTAAGAGGAAGTATTGTAATCGTGTCAAATATCGAGTTTTCACCTTGAAACTCACGTTTGAGGTCTCCTGAGTCAAAAAAAGTGTGGTGTGTATATGTCTTGTGTGTGCGAGTATGTATGTGATAGCTGCAAACCGAAAAATCGTAGAAAGTTCAAACTTGATATCATCATGGGATCCGAAAGAAGTTATCTGTCAAAATTTCTCAACCGGAAGCACACTACTTTACCGAATGGTATTTTCACTTTTTTGAGATTTTTTTTTCGAAAATGGCTCAAAGATTTTCTTTAAACTTAGAATATTAATTACACATACTAAGACCTCCAATTTTTATTTGAAAATTTTTTATTTATAAAGTGGTATTTCCGTTTATTATACAATTCTATCATGTAAATAATATTAATTTGAATTAAATATGTTGCCAAAATTGCGAATTTGAAGAAAATCGGTGAATAGTTTTTCCAATTTCTTGCGTTTTTCTTTCCTAAAAACATTGGCACATTTCTTTAAATTTGATATGCTAACTATGAATACGGGGTCATATTAGTTTTGTGTAAAACTTCTTCCTAAGAAAGCTCATTTAAAGAAGTTTAGGCGGAGAGATGGAAATTCCGCTTTCCTCGAACAAGTCATTTTATTAAACTTAGATCTTTCCCATTGATATAAAATTGAAGACAAATGGATAAAATTTAGTAAATATTTTGTTGTAAATTGGATGTTGAGGTTCGGACTTACAAAAGAACTCTTTTTTTAAAATTTCTACCTACGTTTCGGCAAATTTATTGCCTTTTTCAGGGTCTGTACAAAGGTTTAAAAAAAAATAACATAAAATATACACTTAAAATAAATATTTTCAAATAAAATTTTTTTAAAATAAACTATATAAATAAACTAAATAAAAAGTATGATATATATAGCAGATTTAAATTTATTATAAACTATTGTTGCAGAACAGATCAGTATTAAGATAAAAGATTGAAGATTTCTTCAAGAAATATAACCTTTCCATTGCTCACAAAAACTGTAATCCTCTAAAAAAAACTCTTTTCTAAACTCAAAGACCCTACACCCACAACTTATCAGATGTAATTTATAGAATAAGTTGTATACAACGCCTAGCTATATACATAGGACAAACATCTCAATTTTTAAAAAATAGACTGTACCAACATAAATACCACTAACGAAACATTGCATACAATACAAACATGAATTTTTGACATGGAAAACACTAAAATTCTCTCCATCCAACAACAATAATAATAATAATAATAATAATAATAAAAGAAATATCTTGGAAATGATTCATATTTAAAAAAAAAAATTATCTATCAATTTTAGAACAGACACCAATAACCTATCCTTTAGTTATAACAATCTCCTGGAATTTCCAAAACAAGTACACACACATTGACACACGGTTTTCCCATTCGCTTTCCTAGCCCTTTATAAACTTTGACCCATCCAATGAACGTAACATTTGGTGATGGTATGTCACTGGTTAAACTACAGTTTGTAAATTTTATGACCAACCCTCAACATCCAATTTACAACATTTGAATACAGCGGTCGTAACGAACACCAAAAACAGTAAATATTATCAGTAAAAATTTAGTACTTTAGTAGACAAATGTAGTAATTAAGTAAAAATTATCAGTTTGAAGAAAATTTATCAGTTATAATTCTGTAGACTGCAGTAAGAGAAAGTCGTGTGAGTGTTTCACACCAGATTTTTCATCGTTTAGTTGGTGCTACAGTGTACGCTGCAGACCTCAGTGAGGCAGTTCAATTTGATATTTGTCCTATATGTAATTTGATATTTCATTTAAGTTCTACCAGGCCGTACCGTCAATAAGGTTTTAAGTCTTTTATTTGAAACATTTCGCTGGGAAAATTCATTTAAGACGGCCTTTACGAGAGATGTGGGGTTATCCTTTCCTCTAATGTACTATTTTAATTAATTATACGATTCTATTATCCATATAATATTAATCAGAATTAAATATGTTGCCAAACTTGCGAGTTTGAAGAAAATCAATTCGATCGGAAATTGCGACTTTACTGAATAGGGTTTTTCCTTTTCAGTTCCTGCGATTTTCTTCTTAAAAATACCGACAGGTTTTCATTGATCTTGGCAGAGAGAGAGAGAGAGAGAGACCTATGACTTCTGTTAGAAACATTTTCGGAGAAAAATCATTTAATTGTTTTTCTCGATGAAGTTACCATATATAATTTCTTTGAACCTGGTGTACAATAGAGTGGTCACTAGTGTTTGAAACATTTTTTTTAAATAAGTGGATTTTTTGGGGGGGTAGGGGTTCTGGGTGAGTTGGAAGGCCACGCTTCTCTTCAAGTCTTACTTTAGGCTCCCTCCAGCTATAAAAATTCCAATGTCTGAAGTAAATTTGTCAATAATAATCATTATGTAAAGTGCGGCAAGAGAAAGTTGTGTGAGTGAGATATCAAACAGAATGTTAACACTTCCATATTAATGAGGTAACAATTTTTACTTTCTCTTACTCCTAGTAAGAGGAAGTATTGTAATCGTGTCAAATTTTCGATATCGAGTTTTCACCGGAAATGTCCGTTTTGAGGCTCCCTGAGTCCAAAAAAGTGGTTTTTAGCAAATGGCTGTGTGTGTGTGTGCGTGCGCGCGCGCGTGTGTGTATGTGTGAACAGCAAAAACGAAAAACCGTAGAAAGATCAAACTTGATATTCCGTTTACGTATCACCATGGGATCTGACAATACGTTATCTGTCAAAATTCCTCAACCGGAAGTACCACTTTACTAGTTTTTTTTTTTACGTTTTTGCGATTTTCTCAAAAATGGCTCGACGATTTTCTTCAAACTTGGTATATAAACTACACATACAAAGACATAAAACTTTTATTTGAAATGTTTCTCTGGGAAAATTCATTTAAGGGCAGTTATTGGAGAGGGGTGGAGTTACGTTTTCATCTAAAGTGCTATTTGAGTATATTAAACAATTCTATCATCTCAATAAAGTTAATTAGAATTGAATATGTTGTTGAAATTCCGAGTTTCAAAAAAAATGGGATAACCGGAAATGCGTTTACTTTACCACTTTACTAAATGCTTTTTTTCACTTTTTCGCGATTTTTTCAAAAATGTCTCCTTGGATTGTCTTGAAACTTCTTATATAAACTAAACATTCAATGATCTACATCTTTTATTTTTAAACATTTCTCTGGAAAAATTCATTTACGGGTACTTTTGGAGGAGGGGTAGGTGTTATGTTTTTCTCTAAAGTGCTATCATAGTTGATTATACAATTCTATCATCCAAACAAAATTAATTAGAAATAAATAGATGGCCAAAATTCCTAGTTTCAGGAAAATTAATAAACCGGAAATGCGCTTTTACTGGACAGTTTTATTAGTTTTCGACGAATTTCATTAAATTTGGTACACCAACTATAAAATTTTTCAGTTATATTTTTGAGAAGTGGAGTAAGAGAAAGTTGTGTGAGTGTTTCACACCAGATTTGTTTACAATGAAAAGAAGGACGAAAAAATTTAAGAAAAAAGTACAATGTAAATAAATGAAACATTTTATTAATTCAAACAAAAGTACACTAATTATGCTTACATCCCTTTTATTTATTTAATTAAACGATTATTTTTCCATTGAATGAGCATTTGTTGTCAATATATCATTTTCTAACAATATATTGGAAATTTCGGAGCATTTTACGGTAAGTGCTGCAGCTAGAGTATCAACATTCAATCTTGATTTCTCACTTGTTCAAAAATCATTACCAATAAATTGAAAAAACTCTTTCAACTGCTGCATTAGTTCCAGGGCAACACAACGTAAATTCAACAAGAATAACTAAGTTTTTGCATATGAAATGTGTTCATTTTTGAAATGGTTAAATATTTCCACCCTTATTTTATCAATGTCAACATGTTGATTTTCCCATTGTTCTAATTTACATTTTCGAAAAGGAGGACACTTTTTGAGGAAGGACAGAACCTACAAAGAAAGGACTGTCCTCCCTAAAGGAGGACCTTAGTTCCCGTGCAACCCCTTTCCTCAGTAGTACCGGGGTGATCTTTCAAGACCGTACCTACCCCTTTTGGGGTTTACCAGCCTCTCGTTGCAAGAAACGGGATCGTTTAACAAGAAGGGGATGTTACTACCTTCGAAAGGCTGTTAGTGCAATGCCAGACCGTGGCATAAGTGCCTAGGCACACCCCCCGCTTGATCAATTTAAGGGCAGGTTGAGATACGCTCAACCAGCGCGCAAAGTGACCCCACATAGTGGTCAAACTTCACTCCCAGAAGCTAGAGAAGGCACTGCCTAGCAGGCTGTGGTAAACCGCGCACACCCAGCAAATGCACTTCCAGTTACGGGCTGGCACCTGGGTTTAATTTATATTGCGAGTCTCCTCCCGCTCTACTCATGACTTCGGTCATTGGAGTTATTGGTAAAACCAAGGCCACTACGAATCCTACTTCATTAGCAAGCAATTGGATCGGAAACTAGCTTGCGCCCGTAGTTTAGTATTTCAACTCTAACGAGCTAGCGTGACTGATCTCACGCCCTATAAATCTACAGTCCATCTACTGATTCCTGTCCATTGCCTCAAACATAGGGGTTTCAGTAACCTGCAAGGGGAAAGAATCAGGATGGGTTGGGGGAGGGAATCCCAAACCTGGAGAGCCAGAGGCTGAATTGCATCCCGAAGGGTGGGCGATGGCGTTGCTACATGCCTACGCCTATTTGTCTCTAGATGTAAATAAAAATTTACGACTAGATTTTAATGTATGCACACATAGAATTTGTCCAGTGCAAGGTTTCCCTTTTAGTCGCTTCCTACGACAGGCAGGGAATACCATAGGCCAATTATACCCCGGGACCTAAAGGAGGACGATGGTCACCTTAATATTGATGATGCAACACCCTAAACAAGATGAGCAGTCAGTGTACATAGTTTCCTTTCAACGTATGGCCGCTATTCAAAGAAATGCGTAATTTTCATAACGTATGCGACGTAAATAATTAGGTAATATGCACTGATTTGAACCAGTGTGGAATAATGATTTCGATAAATAGGAGACTAGAAAAATTTCTATATGTTTCAACTGGACAGCACCTAGTATTATCTAGGATTATATTTTTTTTTTTTTTTTGAAAGCTATATTATTGTTGAAACCAATTTTATTTTTATTTTTTTTTTTGCTTTTAGTATTAAAATGAGACAGACTAATTAGGGCTATATAGTGAGGCTATTCATCCCTTAAGGCGAATATTTTGTATAATTTAAATTCAGTTATTCATTTATGCGTACTATCTAGTGTGTAATATGTTGGTTTGTGTGTTCGGTGTTTTTGCTTACACTCCAACAGGAACAACACATATCTAATTTTCTAGATTTGCCAGTTAATATATACATACGAACTTCCTCCAGGGGACCATAGCTATATCTATATAATATCTATCTACATTGGAAATATATACTATGTTTTCACTTTCTATTAAAACATAACTGCGTACATATGTGTGTGAGTATATTATTTAAATGTTATTATCAACATTAAATTACATGTATATTACATATAAATTAGCTTACATATATGTTTCTCTTGCCTACCCCTCTACTATCTTACTCTGGGCTAAATAGAGCAACAATATTTTTACTATGATGCAATAAAAGAATATACACATCTTTCCGGAAATCACTATTTCGAAATTGAGTTGTCACCGGAAGTATATGTTCTGAGCTCTACGGAATACGAAAAAAATGTTGTTTTTTTAGTGAAGTGCTGAATTTAAATTATGACTAAGTGGCCGTTTAGTGAAAAATACATACAAAATTGCTGTCATTATTATAAATATATCATTATAACAGGAAAATGTGGAAAAATATCAATTCACAAAAAAAAAAAAATCTTAAATTAAAAAAAAAAATTTGGTTTGAAACACTCACACACGTACTTTCTCTTACTCTAATTAATTATAATTTCATCTAGACATTTTCTTTAAAATTGCAACGAAACAATTTATAAAAATGGGTCATAAAAATGGTAGAGGGGATCTTAATTATTGTGTATCTATATGTAGAGCGCACCTAAATTAATACTTCTATGACATATTCATTGATAGAATGGATAAGATATTTAATTATATCAGTTAATTTCAAGAAAAGGGCTGTTATATTGGGTGATTTTAACATCAACTTTTTAACTATTACTAAGTTGTTATCTGATTTTGCAAATTTATGTAATAGCTACGGGTTTGTTATAACAATTAGTGAACATACTAGGAGGCTTAATTCTTGTTTAGACAATATAATAGTAAATTTTAGTTTAGAAGAAAGCAATGTGGGAGTGATAAACCACCATGTAAGCGATCATCTTGCCAATATATCAGCATACCTGACCATCTGAAAGTTAATGATCAGTTGAAAAATATTAAAGAACAGTTTTCCCAAAATAAAGCATTATATAAGGAAAAAAAAGTCGAAGAATGTATGGTATACGGAAGAATTAAAAAAACAGAGGGATGCACTAGATCTGTTATTTGATCTGAGTAAAACTGTGAGGACTGAAGACCATCTTAACAGATACCGTAAATTAAAAAAATTATACCCAAAATTATACCAGATTTCCCTAGAAAATCTGAAAAAAGCGAAAAAAAAAACAAGAACAAAGCGGCATGGACACTGATTAGAGGAGATAAGAAATTATGTAAGGTGAGTGCAGAAATGTTTAATACTCACTTTGTGAAGCTGCTACGTCTCCTCTTTAATGCAGGGTGGAGGCTCGTCTAATAATGCAGCACATCAGGATTGGTGCTCAAAAGTAGAATTAAAATTGAAAGAAGTCAGTGAAGACAGTGTTTTGGAAATGGTGAAAGGAATAAAAGGAAAGAAAAGTGAAGATCACTTTGGTCTTTCTGATTTCTTTATTAAGAAAACTATACACCTATATATTACACCACTCACTAATTTCATAAACCGTTTTATAGCAGATGGTTGCTTTCCTACAGTGTTGAAGATAGCGAAGGTGGTTCCTGTACACAAAAAGGGTAATTTGAATGATCCCAACAACTACCGTTCAGTGGCTTTGGTGCCGGTCTTATCCAAGGTAATAGAAAAAGTGGTGGCTTGTCAGTTGTTAACATACCTGGAAGAAAATAATTTAATTATTAATACACAATTCGGCTACAGAGAAGTCTATGGTGCTGTTGATGCAGTTTGTAAACTTGTAGAAGAAATAATGGAGGCCTATGAAAATAAAGAAAAATGTATAGTGAGTTTTTGTGACTTGAGTAAGGCTTGTGATATGGTTAACCACGGAATACTTCTCTCAAAATTAAAAAAATAAAATCTGGTGTGAAACACTCACACAACTTTCTCTTACTCCAGTACTCAAAATTATAATTGACAAATTTTATAGTTAGTGTACCAAATTTAATGAAATTCGTCGAAAAGTGAAAACACTGTCCAGTAAAACTGTCCGGTTTACTAATTTCCTTGAAACTCGGAATTTGGGTCATATATTAATTTCTAGTTATTTCAATTTGGATGACAGAATTGTATAATCAACTGTGATAGCATTTTAAAGAAAAACATAACCCCCCTCCCCCAAAAGTCCCCTTAAATGAATTTATCAGGGGAAAAGTTTCAAATAAAAGTTGTAGCTCTTTATATGTATAGTTAACAACGCTGGTTTAAAGAAAATCGTTGGAGCCATTTTCGAGAAAATACCAGAAAACTGAAAATTATATTTCAGTAAAAACGCACTTCCGGTTATCTATTTTTTTCAAACTCGGAATTTCAACAACATATTTAATTCTAATTAACATTATTTAGATGACAGAATTGTCTAATATACTGAAACAGCAGTTAAGATGAAAACCTAACCCACCCCTCCCCAGAAGTGCCCTTAAATGAATTTTCCTGGAGAAATGTTTCAAATAAAAGTTGTAGCTCTTTGTATGTGTAGTTGATATAGCAAGTTTAAAGAAAATCTTCGGAGCCATTTTTGAGAAAATTGCAAAAACGTAAAAAAAACAACTAGTAAAGTGGTACTTCCGGTTGAGGAATATTGACACATAACGCACCGTCAGATCCCATGGTGATACCTAAACGGAATATCAAGTTTGAACTTTCTACGATTTTTCGTTTTTGAGCTATGCTGTTCACATACATACACACACACACACACAGACCATTCGCTAAAAACCACTTTTTTGGACTCAGGGGACCTCAAAACGGATATTTCCGGTGAAAACTCGATATCGAAAATTTTGACACGATTACAATACTTCCTCTTACTAGGAGTAAGAGAAAGTAAAAATACGGAATTAGGGGTATTACATGGAATTTCTTCCATGAATATATTACGAATAGAAGACAGTATGTGCATACAATTGTGAAAACTCAGAAGTAGCTGAAAGTGAGCGTGGTGTTCCGCAAGGATCTGTTTTGGGACCACTTTTATTTTTATTATACATCAATGAAGTGGGAATAATTTTTCCAAAAAGGAATATTTTGTACGCTGACGACAGGACGCTCATTGCCAAAGGAAGGGATTTAATAACGGTAACAGAGAGAACACAAACAAATATTTCATGTTTGAAAAAATGGTTGGAGGAAAATAAGCTGATTCTCAATGAGAGTAAAACAAAGAATATGGATTTCAGTATTCGTAAAGAAGGAGAACAGAATGACACGATAGTGTTTCTAGGGATTACATTGGACAGTCAGCTATCTTGGAAAATCCACATTGATTCTCTGAGTAATAGACTATCTCAGATAGTATACTTACTAAGGAAATTAAGAGATGAAGTTCCTTTGGAAGTATTGAGGATGATTTATTTTGCGTTATTCCATGCCAGAATGAGCTATGGAGTGGAGCTATGGGGATCCTCATCTGATACTGTTAAAATTTTTAAAGTGCAAAAAAGAGTGATTAAAACGATGTCGAAAAAAAAGTTACATGAAAATGGAAGATCACTTTTTCAAAAGCTACAAATTATGACTCTGCCTTCTTTGTACATATACAAGCTGGCCTTAAGGCAAAAAAGAAATAAAGATGCAGTGACTAGAGGAAATCAGCACCAGTATAACATAAGAAGCAAAGAAAATATTGACTTACCTTGTGACAAGGTTAAAGAAAACAGAATGGCTTTCAAATGTCGTTTCAATAAGAATTTTTAATAAAATCCCAGTGAATATAAGACAGTTGGAAATAAGAAAGTTTTGAGATGATTTTGAAAAAGTTTGTAATTTCCAACTGTTTTTATAGTGTAAAAAAATTCACTGATACAAACTGGAACATTAACGACTTTGAACTAAAGTGAATTGTTCGATATTTGTTTGTTTGGTGGTTAGTGTTCAGTGCTAATTTCAGTTTACATAATACTACAGTCTTTAAAATATTTTATACAAAAATTACCCAAAAAATTATTCCAAAATTAGACAAAAAAAAAAAGGGAAAAAATTGCACACATTAGTGATAGGTCGGCCATAAACCTCAAGGTCATATGACCTATCCACATATGCGTAGATAATATACGAAGTTTAAAGAAAATCGTTTGAATTGTTATCAAGAAAAATCGCGAAAAAACTTTTAGTAAAGTCGAACTTCCGGTTGATGAATTTTGTAAGTATATCACTAAAAATACTTCCTCTTAAGACTAAGAGAAAGTAAAATGATATAAAAAAAAAACAACATATATATTGGTCAGTTTCCAAAAATATAATAATAAAAATTTTATTACTAACTGACAGACGGACACAAACCTATTATGTCCTCTACTCAATTACGTAATAAATTTTAATATTATTATGAAGAACTTATATTTTAATGAGTCGTAATGTTGATAAAATGAGTCAACGAACACAACCTACGCCCATACTAATCTTGTTACAAAAAAAATAAAAATAATAAAAAGAAAAAAGTAGAAGCCATTTCTGAATAATAATTCGATAAAAAATATTAAGTAGTAAGATCAAAGTTACCGCAACACTTTACACATTCACATACACACATCTTTCACGACGATCTTTTAAATGGAGAGGGAGGTGGGAAATATTAAGAGGATATATATATATAAGTCGTATATAACTGATAATCAGCTGTTATACGTTGTCATTTAATAGTTTATTATATATTTATAGAAATGAGGACGCTTTCTTGTGGACTGTGTTATAGGATTAACAATACTATCACTTATGATATTAAGCTGATGAAGAGTACCATGTCCTCCATCCAGAGTGGGCAAGAAATCTGAACAGACTGGATAAGTACAAACCATTCCAGCTGGAAGGCTCCAAACCAGAAAATAACCACTTCTACAGCCGTGCTGTTTGCCTGATATGTTTGGCCCTGTGTGCCGCCTATAAGGGTCAAAACCTGTCATGACCTTTTTATAATGTCACTCCACCTCCTTCTTACTTTACCACCACCGCTATTGGACTATTATGACCCTCTCCACCTATATATAACCTCGAAACATTTCACTAATTGATTTTGTTGATCGATTTATTTTACTTAGCACACTTATATGGATGTGGGGTATAAGAATAAAAAATATTATCAGCAAGGCACAATGACAGTGAATTTGTTTCGCAGATTGTTGAGTTCACAATTATCTAATCAATCGAGTGGTTTCTGATAATAATAAGAAAAAAATCTGTGTGAAACGTTCACACAACTTTCTCTTACTCCAGTTTTCAAAATTGTAATTGACAAATTTTATAGTTACGTGTACCAAATTTGATGAAATTCGTTGGAGTTCGTCGAAAACTGAAAAAAACTGTCCAGTAAAAGCGCACTTCCGGTTTACTTTTTCTTTTTTTTTTTTGAAACTCGGAATTTTGGCCATCTATTTATTTCTAATTAATTTTGTTTGGATGATAGAATTGTATAATCAACTATGATAACACTTTAGAGGAACCCTAACCCCACCCCTTCCCCAAAAGTGCCCGTAAATGAATTTTACCAGAGAAATGTTTTAAATAAAGGTTGTAATTGATAAACCAAATTTGAAGAAAATCGTCGGAGCCATTTTTGAGAAAATTGCAAGAAAGTAAAAAAAAAAAACTATCAGAAAACTGAAAAATACATTTCAGTTAAAATGCACTTCCGGTCATTCGATTTTTTTCAAACTCGGAATTTTAACAACACATTCAATACTTATTAATACTATTTAGCAGATAGAATTGTATAATAAACTGAAATAGCACTTTAGAGGGCAACCCATCACCGCTCTCCCCGGAGAATATTTCAAATAAAAATTGTAGATCTTTGTAAGTGTAGTTGATACAACAAGTTTAAAGAAAATCGTTGGAGCCATTTTCAAGAAAATTGCAAAAAAGTGAAAAAAACATTTATTTAGTAAAGTGGTACTTCCGGTCGAGAAATTTTGACCACTGGCGTCCTGTCGGATCTCATGGTGATACCCAAACGGAATATCAAGTTTGAACTTTCTGCTAATTTTTTCGTTTTTCAGCTATACTGTTCACATAAACACACATACATACATACACACGCACACACAGACCCTTTTCTAAAAACTACTTTTTTGGACTCAGGGGACGTCAAAACGGATATTTCCGGTGAAAACTCGATAACGAGAATTTGACACGATTACAATACTTTCTCTTACTAGGAGTAAGAGGAAGTGACACGGCTTTCCCTTACTGCAGTTTACATAGTCATAATTGATCCTCTTCAAACTTACCATGTTTACTTGACTTCAATTTTATATCAATCTGAGAATTTAAGATTTAATAAAATGACATTTTTTTAGAGCCAAGCATATTCTTCGCTTCTTTAAATGAACATTCTCGGAAAGAAAGTATCAATATTAAAGTTATATGTCTGTATCTGTCATCGTAGTTAGTCGTTTACAAATTGAATTATATCCGTCCGTGAAATAACTTTAGAAAAGACGCACTTCCTGGCAACCGAATTTCTTCAAACTTAGTATTTTGACAATATTTTAATATATTGAATATATTTAATTCTAATTAATATTTTATTTAGATGATAGAATTGTATAATAAACTATAATATCACTTTAGAGAAAAACATAATCTCGCTTCATTCTCAAATCAATTTTTCCAACGAAATGTTCCTTATAAAAAAAAATCTGGTGTGAAACACTCACACAACTTTCTCTTACTCCAGTTCTCAAAATGATAATTGACAAATTTTATAGTTTGTGTACCAAATTTAATGAAATTCGTCGAAAACTGAAAAAACTGTTCAGTAAAAGCGCACTTCCGGTTTACTAATTTTCTTGAAACTCGGAATTTCAGCCAGCTATTTATTTCTAACTAATTATGTTTGCATGATAGAATTGTACAATGAACTAGGATAGCACTTTGATGAAAATCTAACCCCACCCCTCCCCTAAAAGTGCTCTTACAAGAAATTTCCCAGAGAAATGTTTTAGATAAAAGTTGTAGATCTTTGCATGTTTAGTTTATATACGAAGTTTCAAAAAAATCGTCAAAGCCATTTTTGAGAAAATTGCGAAAAAGTGAATAAATCATTTAGTAAAGTGGTAAAGTAAACGCACTTCCGGTTATCCGATTTTTTTCAAACTCGGAATTTCAACAACATATTTAATTCTAATTAACATTATTTAGATGGCAGAATTGTCTAATAAACTGAAATAGCACTTTAGATGGAAACCTAACCCCACCCCTCCCCAAAAGTGCCCTTCAATGCATTTTCCCGGAGAAATGTTTCTAATAAAAGTTGTAGCTCTTTGTATGTGTGGTTGATGTTTAAAGTTAAAAGAAAATCGTCGGAGCCATTTTTGAGAAAATCGCAAAAAAGTAAAAAATCCAACTAGTAAAGTGGTACTTCCGGTTGAGGAATTTTTACAGATAACGTACAGTCAGATTCCATGGTGACCTCTAAACGGAATATCAAATTTCAACTTTCTACGATTTTTCGTTTTTGAGCTCTGCTGTTCACATACATCACTACACACACCACACACACACACACACACACCACACACACACACACACACACACACACAGACCATTGCTAAAAACACTTTTTGGACTCAGGGGACCTCAAAACGGATATTTCCGGTGAAAACTCGATATCGAAAATTTGACACGATTACAATACTTCCTCTTACTAGGAGTAAGAGAAAGTAAAAAGTTGTAGCTGTTTGTATATGTAGTCGATATACTATAAAGTGTGGTCAGTTCAAAGCTACATTAAATACCAATACTTATATTTCTGTATGAAAGAATAGACCGGGGAAGAAACAAGCCGGGTGGAAACAGAAACACGCGGGACCTACTTCTGTAGCGGAAATGTCCCTGCTGGTGTAGGACAAGGGGGGCCATAGGAAAAAAAAAAACAACAATGTCACCAGGGGCCAACTTGGAATAAAAAGGTTGAGAAACACTCACTATCTGGATCAAAAAGTTGATCTACCATCAATAGGTTTTTCCAAACGTAAAATTCGCAAGTTTAAGCCAATTTGACAAATATTTGTGATAATTGCGAGAGAAAGTCGAAAGTAGATTTTTTTTATTTTTTTTATTTTATATTAATAATTTACGATTACAGGTTGGTAAACCTGGTTTTCACTAACAGCAAATTTCACTCCTCATTTGCTAAACGAATGAAATTCTACAGCTATAAAAATAAATTATTACCGAAAGTTAGTTAAACTGCCATAGTTTTAAAAAACATACATTTCTGATCAGGTTAGGCCGCAAAGGTTTTTTTTTTTAATTTTTTTTTTTTTTAAATAACCTAGCCTATTGGACAAGGGGTTATTGGACAAGTCTATTCAAAAAGTCCATTAACATTTGAATAGAACGACCAGAGAAAGATTTACCGGTGAGACTGACTGTTCGCTCTCTGTTCGCTCTGACGGACTGTTCGAGTGTAGCGTGCGCGTTTTCTCTTTGTGGTTGAAATGAAATGCCGCGCTGTACCTGGGACTCACCTCTCTTTCTAACAAGATATATTACTTTTGTTATGTAAATACAAACTCTCTCTTTCTCTCTCTGTCAAGTAAAGGTTAGATTTTAGACAATGCGCATGTGCTTTTGTGTCTGTGTGTGTGTTTCTTTTTTTTTTGTATAATTTTGCAATTACGATTAGAACCAGCTTGGCATTGTTATTTGACAGTGTCGTGTTATTTGTATTTAAAAGAAACTGTTGTGAATCATTCGCACGTCCTTCTCTCACTACACTTCTCCAATTTCAGTAACACAACAGGATTTAACTCTTACTTATATCAACCGTTTTTCCTATTGGCTATTGTTAATCCAGCAGTCAGCAAAATTTTTGGAATAGATGATGGCGCCTTGAATTCTAACGTTTTCACGTCCAATAAAATATAGTTTGGTTTTATTCCCATCTGTATGGTCTCCATATGCCAGATTCTGACCAATTATTTTACTTTCACCAATAGGCGATAATTGGAAGTATTGCTGTCATGCCAAATTTAGTTTTTACCTACGGAGCTGATCGGAAACACAATCTTTCCGAAGTCTCAAGATTTACGAAAAAACTTTCTTTTTTTGTTTTTGCGAAAGACGCTCTCCGTGTGCGATATATAAGTTTTATATCTGTGCAGTTATAATTCCAAATTTTAAAGAAATGGTTACAGTCGTATTCCAGAAAATCGCGTAAAACTGAAAAGTAAATAAAAAAAATATTGCAAAAATTGGCCTTTCGGTTAACTGATATTCATCAAATTTGGAATTCTAGCAATGCTCATTATAATGGAGTTGTTGAGGAGAGAAATTAGGTTTGATTGAATGAACGAGATATGAAGACACTGTTTTTTTTTTTTTGTAGGGGGGGGAAACGCACTGCGACCTTGATCAGGTCTATTGTGCTATGCCCCCTGGGTGCCACAGGCCTGCCCATAGCACCGAACGGATGCCCAGTTGAACATCCGTTCTACAATACCTCCATCAGGTTAAGATCCCTGAGGAATCCTAATACCCTGACGGGCTCTAGAGAGGGTATGTCCCCCTCCTCCACCTGGTAGCTGCCCAGGTTCCTGAACCTTCTCTGAGTGGCAGCCTCGCAGTCTGTTAGGAGATGTTGTGGAGTTTCCTCCAACTCCCCACAGAATCTGCATGAGCTGTCACTTTCCAAACCCAGCTTCACCAGGTGTCCTCTAAGTCGGCAATGCCCCGTGAGGAAACCCGTAAGTACGCGGAGCTTGTTCTTGCTCAATCCAATGGCAGGCCTCCGACCTTCGTTGGTTATAATTTCCCAAGCAGATCTTGGCCTGCCGCAACCCGGGGAGGGAGTATCAGAGTTGAGATCTCTTCGTCTCCTCCTCCTTCCTAAGTTCCTCCAACAGAAACTGGTCGCTAATCCCACAAAAAGGTTCCGGCCCCAGAAGTGGGGTCATAGCGCCTATCTTGGCCAGGGCGTCGGCCATCTCATTCCCTTCAATGCCAACATGCCCCGGTACCCACCAGAGTGCAACTTTATTCCTGCTGCCCAGATCGTTAAGTTTATCTAGGCATTCCCAAACCATTTTAGAGTTAATAACTGGTGCACCCAGAGCTCCAATGGCTGCTTGACTATCAGAAAGGATTACAATCTCCTGATTCCTGTATCCCCTATCGAGGTTGAATTGAACACATCTTCCGATAGCGTATATCTCCGCCTGGAAGATGCTGGGAAATTTACCCATGGGTTCCGAATGCTTGATCCTTGGACCAACCACCCCCGCCCCAGTCCCCTCGAGGGTCTTCGACCCATCAGTATACCATTTAATGGCATGTTCCTTGATGCCCAACAGAGCGGATCCCTCGCTCCACTCGAAGACACTGTTATAATGTAGCTATAAGTTTACACTAACTGCACTGACTTTATAATGAAACTGATAGAATAAAACTTGGGAGTAGAGATATGACACGATGCGATGTATGGTTGAATCTGATAGATAGATCTAGATGGATTCCCACTGGCTTATATACACAGGTTCTCCCACTCTAGCCTGTTTAAATCAGAGAGTACCAGAGAGGGCCTGTCTTCTCTCTGCTTGCTATTACACTCTTAAATACGCTCTATGTAAAATACATAGTTTGCCAAAATTCCGAGTTTTAAGAAAATTAGTAAACCGGAAGTGGGTTTTTACTGAACAGTTTTTTTTTTTCACTTTTCGCGATTTTCTCCATAAAAACATCGATGAATTTCATTACAAATTAATATATTAAGTATTATATTTGCCAATTATCATTTTGTCAACTGTTTGTAAGAAAAAGTTGTGTGTGTTTTCACAGGAAGATAGTTTTATATGATTTTGTGAAATTTTATTAGTATAATATTACAATAATTGTAATGTACAATAATCTTTAAAAGAATATATCACAAGAGCCTCTTTCCAAACAGCCATCTTGATCACATTCCTACTATACTAATGGCAGCTGTTCACATCAAGACTTCTTACTATATAGTAAAAAGAAAAAAAGAAAAATAAGAAAACTAAATATCCATCAAAGTGATGTCAAGGTGGAAATCAAGAAGCACCTGCCATCATCGTCAGTACATTATTGAGCTACCTAACACAGCGTGGGCGTTACCAACCAATCAGCCCCCTACCTTTTGGAGCCCTACCGTATATGCAGCAGTCTGCATAATATAGCTAAAGGTCATCCCTCAGGGTTCACACATTACAAAGGGTTACTGGTATATTACTGGAGGGTACTGTAAGGTGTACAGCTTGTATAATGATCCAAAGTAGGATCCCTTGAACTAGAAGGGGGAAAAAATCCGTTTTTTAGCCAGAGTATGTGTAATTGGGTAGCTTCGCTTCACCTGCACTTCTTGACATTAGCATCCTCGGTCATCCATAAAGTCGTTGGAAAAAAAAAGATACAGGGATAATTGTTGGATGATCGATTAGATAAGCAAGGAATTCTTAGAGCACAACATTTTTTTGGAGGGGAAGATAAATGGGTGGGTTGGAAAATATTTCTCGTATATAGAATTCGTTTGAATCAAGCCCAGGAGGCAAATCTTAAGAATAATGTAGAATTCGGGCGTGAAACACTCACACCACTTTCACACAACGTGCAGTCAAAAATTCTTCTGTACATATTTACAATTACACACACCACCAAATATAATACATAAATTACACTACATATCTGATATCTAACAAATAATGTTTACTTTCTCTTATTCCTTGTAAGACCAACTATTGTGGTCATGTCGAATTTTCCGAGTTTTCACCGTAAATACTTCTTTTGAGTTTACCTGAGTAAGAAAAAAAAATCTGATGTGAGTGAATCAAACACTCACACAACTTTCTCTTACTCCAGTTTTCAAAATTGTGCTATATAAATATTATAGTTAGTATACCAAATTTAAGGAAATTCGTCGAAAACTGAAAAAACTGTTCACTAAAAGTGCACTTCCGGTTTACTAATTTCCTTGAAATTCGGAATTTTGGCCATTCATTTATTTTGAGAAAATCGCGAAATAGTGAAAAAAAGCTAGCTATTGAAATGGCATTGGCAATACTTGAAGAAATTCCTTCCCAAAATAAATCTGCCTGAATACTAACTGACAGCCAAGTTACACTCGACTCTTTAAAGAATAAAAACAATAATCTACCACTCATAAATTGTTTCGACTGACCGAGGAGCTAGGATGGATAGTTCATTTCTCTTGGGTGAAATCTCATCAAGGTCTTGCAGGGAATGAGATGGCTGACCGTTTAGCCAATGAAGCTTCTAAATCTGTTGCCTTACCCCTCAGCTATGTTAAAGTTCCCTTGTCATATAAAATCACATTACCGAGTCAAAAGTGTGGCTGAAAGGAATCAACAATGGGCTACCACTATCAAAGATGCATTAACTAGGATGTTTTTTACTACTGTAACATACCGATTGAAAAAACCTTTCATTTAGTTGACCTGTAAACTGACACAAGTTCTGAGCGGTCACGGAAGATACAAGGCATATTTACACTGTTTCAATGTAATTACAGATCCTTACTGTAGATGCCTCGGCAATCCAGAACAAACAGTGGTGCATCTTCTCTTGCACTGTCCTCTTCTGGATTCATTGAGGATGAGACTGATAAGAAATATGCTACTTCAAGGCTGCCCATGGCCCCCTGTCCAACTCAGTGATCTATCTTCTTCTCAATAAGAATTTTGAAATTTTCTCTGAATATGCCAACTCTATTGACTTTGATCCCTTATATAATAAATATCACCATATAAATAATTATAATAATATTATACACTGTAATTGTAAAAATATTGAAAAATGAAAGGAAAAATTCATCACTATTACCACAAACCTTTTATTCATTTCTTCTTTAATTTAATTTCTATTATTATCTCTCTAATATTAATTTTGTCTTATGTCTTATCATTTTACTCTTATGTTTTTTATCTTTTTATTCTGTAGTACTAACTGAAATTCGAATTTGTCATCTGCTTATAATTTAGTCTTATATGTTGTAACGTTTTTCCCTCTAAGCTAGCTACTGCAACTAGTTGTAAGTGGGTTCGTATAGATCAAATACTCTAAACTTCAATAAAGAAAACACCAATTTATTGTTATACACAAATTACAAAATAAAACAGCACTTGATAATAATTACTTCACAGTTTAAGCCACAAAAGTTCACTTTGTTCACTTTTTATACACTTTCCACAAACGTACACTTCGTTTCTAACAAGAAAAACTCTCTAAACTCTTTGTTTATTTATACACTATTTATACCGGTGGAGAATCTTCTAGAATCTTCTCACTCCTTGCAGAAATAACTAGAGCGCGCCGCCAGCGCTTCCTAGTGGCCACTAATAGAACTTGAGGTTCCCACTTCCTCTCCTAGATGGCACCACTGGCTGCGTTACAATAATATATAGATATATTATATATCATGCAAATATTGGATATATTTAATGTTGTGTATTTCAATGTGTGCGGTATTGCGGTATATGTAATATGATGCATACTGAAAATAAACTCCTCCTCTACAGGGGTACTGTTGAGGAGAGAAAAAAAAACACACATACACACACCACTTGCTAAAAACCACTTTTTGGGACTCAGGGGACCTCAAAACGGATATTTCCGGTGAAAACTCAATCGAAAATTTGACACGATTACAATACTTTCTCTTACTCTAGGAGTAAGAGAAAGTAAAAAATCCTGTGTGAAAAACTCAACATGACTTTCTTTTTTTTCTTAATTAATAACAATTTTATCAAGAAATTTCCTGTAAAATTGCAAAGTTACAATGTTTAGTTGGGCTGACCATGAAAATGGTGGTGGAGATTTTACCTGAGTGGCTTTATATGGAGCGCTCTATGTCAAGCAAGTGAAAGCTTGAGCAACTTAAAATTTAATTAACTGACAGACCCCCAAAATCCCCCCTCTAAAATTAATTAAAAAAAAAAATTGTTTTAAATAAAAGTGATACTGTTCTATGTATATAATAATAATAATAATAATAATATATTTATTGCTTATAAGGATACAGGTCCTTTTAGCAACGGAGCTTGCGTTTGAAAATATTTACAACTATATACAAAAAATACAACTTAAATATCACTTTTCCTTTTTTTTTCCTTAAATGTTACAATTATTAATATTCAATTGAACAAAATAAAAAACTATTCTAAACGAGCCTAATTTAAAAGCTCCTATAGTATAATAGTATAGATCATTTAGTTCCATTACGCTATTGACAATGAGCAGTTCAGCAAGAAAAAAGTTGTTACCATTAATATATTTATCAATATAATGAACTCTAAGGGAACTATTGATTGGAAAGTAATAATGATTTAAATTTTCTTCTTGATTCATATTACAAACTGTACATAAATGTAGGTAATCCAGATTATTGCTAGATAATCTGATTTGTACTATTGTTATAATTTTATGGATTATAATGGAGTTGATGAGGAGAGAAATTAGGTTGGATTAATTAGACGAGATTTGAAGACACTGTTATAATGTAGCTATAAGTTTACACAAACTGCACTGGACTTGCTTATAGAATAAAGGGTTAGAGTAAAGTTATGACACGATGCGATGTATGCGGTTGAATCTCATAGATAGATCGATAGATGTCTAGATCTCTCACTGGCTTATATACAGGTTCCCCACTCTAGCCTGCTTAAGTGAGAGTCTACCAGAGAGGGCCTTTTTTCTCTCAGTCGTGCCTGTGTCCTCTCTCTCTCTTGCCGTTACATGGATGGAATTCTTATACGTTGTATAATTTTCGCATAAACCTAACAAACTAATATTTCTGAACACTGAACTATAAGAAGAATTGCCGCATCCTATCCACGTTCAAACTGAGCCAGTGGTTTTTAAATTTTTCTAGAAATGCATGTTTATTCAATGCCAGAGTGGCACATGTAATTTGGGCATTGATATCAATCCCTATTTCAGAAAATTGTTTTGGAAGTTTGAGAATACCAATTGTATTCTCCTAAGCCATTTTTATTTTCATGCACATGTTTCAATCGCTTAAAGCAAATTTTAGGATATCTAGAATCTTGCATTTTAAGTATATTTATCCAATAGTTAATTATTTTCGAGAATATATTAAAGGCCAGTGGTATACTTCCAGTTTCTACCATTACAAGGTAATTGGTTGACCTATATGATAATAATAAAAGTCTTTTTAAATACATAGTGAGTACTTTCTCAATTTGTGTGAGATATCTTAGTGACTAGATTTCAGAATCGTATAACGCAGTTGCAGATACTATGGAATTAAATAGTTTCAATTTTCGAATCCCAGCTATTGGATTTAGCCGCTATTAATATTTTTTTATTAATTACAGATTGCACTGATACCCCTATTTGTTAATTGATTAGCAGCTATGGCAAATTTACCCGTCGAACTGAAAGGGATACCCAGGTAAGTAAAATAGTTTACATATTCGATATCATTTCCATAATGAATTGGGAGGATTTTTCTTCATTTTGGGCGATCGACAAAATACAATTGTTTTTGTTTTATTAGCATTCAATTCCAACGAGTTGATTCTACAGTATTCTGAAACCCAGTACAGTTTCAATTGTGCATCACTGCGCGTATTTGCAAATAAAACTATATCATCTGCAAATAACAGGCTTAATATATTGAAATGTATTTGGTGTGCTGTTTTTTAGTTGTAGTGGTAGCTTGTTGCGTGAGCTTGTGTTTGTATATGTTTAAGAAAGAAGTATTAGTAATAATCAAGAGAGCTTCATTGTTTTTAAAATAAATATATTATTCTCTAAGCAAATTTAAGTACTTTACAATATCACAACTATATCTTAATAAATCAGATGTTTATCTAGAATAAAGGCAAATCACTATCAATGACACTGAGTTTAAGGGAGCGATTCCTGAAGCAAGTGTTCTGGCTTGAATGTCTGTTTCAGACTGTTCTTGAAGGAATGTCTTCTCTTCATAGTTCAAATCCTTTCAAATAATGCTCGTATGTCTGGAGGGAGTTTTATTGTTTTACCCCAACTGTTTCTTGCCTTTTGTCTCTTGGTTTGCATTGCCCTAGATTGTAGTATACCTGGCTCTATCCCCATCACTAAAATACACTATTTGAACTAGCTAATTTTCACAAAAATATTTTACTAAACTATTTTCCAAAACTATTATTTTTCCATTTCGTTCTTCCACAACAATATCGACATTTTCTTCTATTTTTATTTCTGATAAATTGCAAGGCCTTAAAAATACTTCAAAATCTGATATGTAAAGACTGAATAATAATACCATCCAATGGGATATTTGATTGTTTGGTAATAATTTCAGATTCGCTTGCTCATAAAGGATTAATCAAAATTCTTATTATTTCACCAGTAACACCTAATGCATACATATTTTTGCCAGAGTTGGTCATGTTTGTTGGAATCAAATGCTTTATTCTATGTTATATGGCAAGCATTACCAAATATAAAGAAAATCATTGTAACCTCTTTCGAGAAAAATACCCAAAAATCTCAAAATATCTACTCTGTGAAATCGCTCTTCCGGTTAATTTTTTCGATAGAGTTTTTATATCCGTAAAGCCACCATTAATGAAACTTTTTTACTTTCTCTTACACCTAGTAAGAGGAAGTATTGTAATCGTTGTCAATTTTTCGATATCGAGTTTTCACACCGAAATATCCGTTTTGAGGTCCCCTGAGTCCAAAAAAGTGGTTTTAGCAAATGGTCGTGTGTGTGTGGTGTGTGTGTGGCGTGCGTGTGTCGTGTTGATGTTTGTTTGTATGTATGTATGTGAACAGCACAGCTCAAAAACGAAAAATCGTAGAAAGTTGAAATTTGATATTCCGTTTAGAGGTAACCATGGGATCTGACTGTACGTTATCTGTAAAAATTCCTCAACCGGAAGTACCACTTTACTAGTTGGATTTTTTACTTTTTTGCGATTTTCTCAAAAATGGCTCCGACGATTTTCTTTAAACTTTAAACATCAACCACACATACAAAGAGCTACAACTTTTATTAGAAACATTTCTCCGGGAAAATGCATTGAAGGGCACTTTTGGGGGAGGGGTGGGGTTAGGTTTCCATCTAAAGTGCTATTTCAGTTTATTAGACAATTCTGCCATCTAAATAATGTTAATTAGAATTAAATATGTTGTTGAAATTCCGAGTTGAAAAAAATCGGATAACCGGAAGTGCGTTTACTTTACCACTTTACTAAATGATTTTTCACTTTTTCGCGATTTTCTCAAAAATGGCTCGACGATTTTCTTGAAACTTCGTATATAAACTAAACATGCAAAGATCTACAACTTTTATTTAAACATTTCTCTGGAAAAATTCATTTAAGGGTACTTTTGGGGAGGGGTGGGTTCAGCTTCCTCCTAAAGTGCTATTATAGTGATTATATAATTCTATCATCCAAACAGAATTAATTAGAAATAAATAGATGGTCAAAATTCCAAATTTTAAGAAAATTAGTTAACCGGAAGTGCGTTTTTACTGAACAGTTGTTCAGTTTTCGACGAATTTCGTTATATTTACTAAACAAACTATAACATTTGTCAATTATAATTTTGAGAACAGGAGTAAGAGAAAGTTGTGTGAGTGTTTCACACCAGATTTTTATTTTTATTTTATTACAATCGAAATATATAGGAGTGTACTTAGTTTCCGACTGTACATAAACTCCCAACAAGTGCGTGTGTACAAAACAACAATTTATCTTAATAACAGATACTTAAGAATTAATAAAAAGAACGACTGTCAATTTCAAGTCACATGTACAGTGATAACTCTGTAATCAGCGTGCGGATACCTTATCAAAGTAAAACAAAAGAGGTGTGCCGTAACCGACCACTAACAAGGAAATAACATTCATTTTCAATATTATATATATTTATAGTACATTATATATATATATATATATATATAATATTTTACCAAACGTTAAAAAAAAAAATGTTTGATAATACACTTGTTATTTGTGTTAGGTGGGGCTACAAGTGTTTTGTAATCTTTTATCAAATATTTCTGACGTTATTTTGAGATATATATGTATATACATTACAGAGAGGTGTGTACATCCAAAGAGATATTATATTGAGTAATTATTATATCTATAATATACATTTATTAAAATTATCTCTTTCTTTGGCGTCATCAAAACTCATTAATTATATAATCTAAAGTACAAAATCCTAAATAGATCATTTCAATGTATTTAACACATGGCACTCATTTTAACTTTTACGTTAAATCATGTTTGACACGTGTCTTTTTATAGTGACGAAATTTTTTACTTCCTCTTACTCCTAGTAATTATTGTACTCGTGTCTTATTTTCGATATCGCGTTTTCACCAGAAATATACGTTTTGAGGTCCCCTGAGTCCAAAAAAGTGGTTTTTAACAAATGGTCTGTGTGTGTGTCTGTATGTGTATGTGTGTGTGTATTTGAACCAGCATAGCTCAAAAACGAAAAACCGTAGAAAGTTGAAACTTGATATTACGTTTAGGTATCACAATGGGATCTGATGGTGCTTTATCTGTCAAAATTCCTCAACCGGAAGTACCACTTTACTAGTTTTTTTTTTTACGTTTTTGCGATTTTCTCAAAAATGGCTCCGACGATTTTTATGAAACTACGTATATAAACTAAACATGCAAAGAACTACATTTCTGTGGGAAAATTCATTTAAGGGTACTTTTAAGGGAGGGGTGGGGTTACAGCTTCCTCTAAAGTGGTATTATAGTTGATGATATAATTCTATTATCCAAACAAAATTAATAAGAAATAAATAGATGGTCAAAATTCCAAGTTTTAAGAAAATTAGTAAGCCGGAAGTGCGCATTTACTGAAAAGTTTTGTCAGTTCTCGACGGATTTCGTTATATTTGGTACACAAACTATATCATTTAATCAATTATAATTTTGAGAACTGGAGTAAGAGAAAGTTGTGTGAGTGTTTCACACCAGATTTTTTTTCAGAATTTTAATAAAAGATTTCAATGAAATTTAGCAATAATTTTTCCGCAATATTGATATATAATCTATATAATTTATTTAATTTCAATATGCTTTTCTTCTTTTTTTTCAGTTTTTCGCCATTTTCGTGAAAACAGATTCGAGACTTTTCTTTAAATGTCGTATACTATCACCAGAAGTAAATATCTAATCACTTTAATGTGGAACGTTTTTCTAAGAAAATTGATTAGGTGGGTGGGGGTGGAGGAGGCTCTGGAGGAAAAGCAGCATTTTGGCTTTCCACTAAATTACCACTTAATTGATGTACGAATTATTAATATCAAGTTTGTTTTTTTTGCTTGGATTATTAATTTAAATAACAGTTTTAACACTTTAGTCATTCATATTAAATTACAAATTATTATTTATGAGGTTTATAAAAATACGTGAAGGAGGGGACAGAATGTTAACATCGAAAATATTTAGATATCCACAGGACTGGTCAGCCCAGCCCCTGGTTATCCACCAGCGGTAGACAGCTTTCCAAAAAATAATAATAATAAACTGTGTAGGTGTACTTTAATGACGGTTCCACACTTTTTAGGTCCCACAGGACCACCTTCTCGTTTTGGGATAAACCGTACATATAGAAAACATCTTCACTCCTACTGACAGATGTTTATAACTCTACCCACGCAAACCCACATATCTCCTCCAATAACACTTATCCTTTTTTTATTTTTTTCTTGTTTATGAAAACATTTTTATTAGAATGTTAACTATTTTTTTTTATTTATTTGGATGGGGTCCCGGGGGCGCCGCTCTAGAAATTTCATCTAAATTTCTAATCCATCTTTAAAAGTCTGGTGCGAAACACTCACACAACATTCTCTTACTCCATTTCTCAAAATTATAATTGACAAATTTTAGTGTTTGTGTACCAAATTTAATGAAATTTGTGGAAAACTGAAAAAAAACTGTCCAGTAAAAGCGCACTTCCGGTTTACTAATTTCCTTCAAACTCGGAATTTTAGCCATCTATTTATTTCTAATTAATTTTGTTTGGATGATAGATTGTATAATCAAGTATGATACCCCTTTGGAGGACGCTGTAACCCCACCCCTCCACTAAAAATGCCCTTAAATGAATTTTCCCAGTGAAACGTTTTATATAAAAGTTGTAGATCTTTGTATGTTTAGTTATGTTTAGTTTCAAGAAAATCGTCGGGGCCAATTTTGAGAAAATCGTGAAAAAGCGGAAAAAATCATTTAATAAAGTGTTAAAACAAAAAGCACTTCCGGTTATCCGATTTTTCTCAAACTCGGAATTTCAACAACATATTTAATTTTAATTAACATTATTTAGATGACCGAATTATGTAATAAACTGAAATAGCACTTTAGAGGTTCTTCTATATGTAATTGATGTACCAAGTTTAAAGAAAATCGTCGAAGCCATTTTTGAGAAAAGCGCAAAAAAGTAAAAAAAAAAAAAAAATTAAAAGTGGTACTTCCGGTTGAGGAATTTTGACAGATAACGCACAGTCAGAACGCATGGTGATACCTAAACGGAATATCAAGTTTCAACTTTCTACGGGTTTTCGTTTTTGAGCTATGCTGTTCACGTACACACATACACACACACAGACCATTTGCTAAAAACCACTTTTTTGGACTCAGGAGACCTCAAAACGGATATTTCCGGTGAAAACTCGATATCGAAAATTGACACGATTACAATACTATATATATATATTTATATATAATATATATACAATATATATACATTATAATAATACATATACAAATATTATAAAGGTGTCCCAAAAGGTACTTTACAACTTCACAACGCAATAACTTGAATTGTAATTGATGTACAGAAACTAACTTTAGTTTATCTAATGCTCCATCTCATAAAGTTTTTTTCCTTGTTTAGTCCACTTCAATATGCGCACCTCTTGTGGCACGTACGATATCTAATCGGTATTCAACTTCCATCCACACTCGCCGTAACATGTGTTCATCAACAGTGGCAATGGCATCGGTGATTCTGTTCTTCAGATCGTTGATATCATTGACAGGAGTACGATAAACTTTGTCTTTAACGTAACCCCAGAGAAAAAAGTCTAAGGGTGTCATGTCAGGGGACCTAGGAGGCCAGGAAATGGGGCCACCTATTCCAATCCAACGTTGCGGAAAGGTGACGTCCAGGACCTCTCTCACGGTAAGAGCCCAATCCATCTTGCTGAAAAAAGACTGTTGGTTGTCGATCAGCTAATTGAGGTGTCAGATACATCTGCAGCATGTCAAGGTAATTGGTACCATTAACTGTGTTTTCTGCAAAAAAGAATGGTCCAATAATGCGATCAATCATGACACAACACCACACATTAACTTTGGGGCTATCACGCACCACTTCTCTCAAAGCATGTGGGTTTACTGACCCCCAGATGCGGACATTGTATGTATTGACTCTTCCACACACATGAAAAGTCGATTCATCGGAGAAAGCAACATTATTAAGGAAATTGTTATCCTCTTCTACACGTGTCAGAATTTTCACAGCAAATTGCATGCGCTTCGGTTTATCATTTGGCTCAAGTGCCTGCAGTAATTGCAGACGATATGGCTACAACTGAAGACGTTTTCGGACCCCGTTTTCGGATCCTGTGCACTGTTGTGCGAGGGATTTGCAGTTCCTGTGAGGCCCTTCGAATCGACTTCTGTGGCGAACGCTGGAAAGCTACACGTATGCGTTCGGTCTGCATCACTCGTTCCGGGCCGGCCAGTATGAGGCTTTACATCAACACAGCCTGTCTCCATGAAGTTGTTGTACCACTTTCTTATTGATGGTCGAAAGGGTGGAATCTTGTTAAATCGTGTCCTGAAGTTTCTCTGTGTCTGAATGTCAGATCTGGTTTCAATAAACCACTTCACACATTGTGCCTTTTCTTGTGGGGACGCCATTATTCTTATTCTTGTTTCCTGTTATCTGAAACGCGAGGGAAAAAAAACTTTATGAGATGGAGCATTAGATAAACTAAAGTTATTTTCTGTACATCAATTACAATTCAAGTTATTGCATTGTGAAGTTGTAAAGTACCTTTTGGGACAACCATAATATATATATAATATATACATATACAATATATATATATAATATATATATATTTATAAACATGTGTACTGTTCAATAAATATTTAGGTAGAGAAAATAACACCCACTTTCTGGTCAGTTTGAACTGGATTTTAAAGTTTGAAAAAATTAAAAAAACTGGAACAGTGTCAGCATTCAACAGTTGGTAGCTCATACATATTGGTTCTTATATATATATATATAATATAATATATATTGCGTAGGAAAAGATAAGATAGTAGGAAGACTTTTTGTTTGTCTCTATTGACCGCTAACTTGACGCCTATACAGTGAAATCTGTATAACCTACAAGTTTTAACGTGTGGGTTTTTGCTCTGGTTTCTTCGACGATTCTTTTGACGATTTCTTCAAAACTTCGATTTCTTCAACTTTACTCTTACAAAGAGCTACAGCTTTTATTTGAAACATTTCTCCGAATGAATTCATTTAAAGGTACTTTTGGGAGAGGGAGTGTTAGGTTTTCATCTAAAGTGCTATTTCAGTTAATTAGACAACGCTGTCATCTAAATAATGTTAATTAGAATTTAATATGTTGTTGAAATTCCGAGTTTGAAAAAAAATTGGATGACCGGAAATGCTTTTACTTTACCACTTTACTAAATAATTTTTTTTCACTTTTTCGCGATATTCTCAAAAATGGCTCCGTCGATTTTCTTGAAACTATGTATGTACATTTAACATACAAAGAGCTACAATTTTTATTTAAAACATTTCTCTGGGAAAATTCATTTAAGGACACTTTTGGAGGAAGGGTGGGGTTATGTTTTTCTCTAAAGTACTGTCATAGTTGATTATACAATTCTATCATCCAAACAAAATTAATTAGAAATAAATAGATGGCCGAAAAATTCCGAGTTTCAAGAAAATTAGTAAACCGGAAGTGCGTTTTTACTGGACAGTTTTCGACGAATTTCATTAAATTTGGTACACAAGCTGTAGAATTTGTCAGTTATAATTTTGAGAACTTGAGTAAGAGAAAGTTGTATGAGTGTTTCACACCAGATTTTTTTTTTCTTACTTTACATAGCCGTAAATATTTCGGGGGATAACCCAAATTCAATAAAATTTCATACGGTTGAAATACTTTCTCTTAACAACAGTAAGCATGTGCATGTGTGTGTGTGGGGGAGGGGAGGTGCACCACATATTTCCAAAACGAAATATCGTGGGAAGCATCGGAAAAAGAAGCTTTTTTGGGAAAAATGATTTTTTTGGGGGGTTTCTGAAGAGGGTGGGGTAGTTACGTTAAGCTTTCCTCTAAAGCACTCTTTCTGTACAATCTACTATGTATATTAATATACAGTAAAAATCATTGTAAGAATTTCAAATTTGAAGAAAACCGGTTTAACCGGAAGTCTGAGTTTACACGATTTTTTTTTTTTTTTGAATTTTCTTAAAAACGGTTACAACGATTTTCTTTAAATTTCGTATACTATCCACCCAAAATAAATGCCTTTCACTTTTACTTGAAAAATGTTTCCAAAGCGAGTGATTTTTTGGTAGGTTTGCGAAATTTCTGGTAGTTCCGGAATTCTTTTGGTAGTTACTTTTTTTCTGGACTATAATGTAATCATTCTACTATAAGATGTAATCCCCTCCCCCCGCCAATTATATTAGGAAATGATGAAATTGAGAGAATATGTGTCATTTTATTTGTAATTGTAACAGAAACGTGTGAGTGTTTCACCCAGAATTATTGTATAAAAAGAAGGTCCAGGGATTTTTAATATAATTTATTGATATTATTCTATATATAACTGATACTATGTCTAAGTGGACATTTTTTTAAGAGTCCATGCGATACGATATAAACAGTACTAAAACATCGACACCCCCACTACTCACACATCACATACAAGGCCTGCCGAGGAAATTATTGTTCTGAAACTACTTGAGCTTAAGGTAGAGTTAGTTGCAATAATTACCAGTGCCATTGAGATAAAAAAGGTGAGTACATAGTTACAAGACTAGTCATCTTCTCAGATAGTCTTGCTGCTTTAAAACAATCAGCTCGAAACCAGAACAATTTGACGCTAGTTTAGGACTCTTGGGAATAGTCTTAGAAATTAGTGTAAGGTTTTTCTAGTTTGGATAATATCTGGGCATTCAGGTTTCAAAGACAACGAGGCGGCAGATGGCCTTGCCCGGAAACCTAAACCTTTCATGCATTATTGCAAAATGCTATATGAGTGCACGAAATAACACAAGAATGGTGGATAAAATCCTCCAGTGGCCACCAGGGGGGGGGAATGTTAAAAAGTTTATTAATTCGCCCAGGCTTACTACAGAGCTACTCCAACAAAGCCAGGTTGGCCTTACGGGTGACTGCAAGCCTTTTTACTAGCTACCGTACAACGGATGGTCTCTATCATGTTTTGTCAGGGAAAAGAAGAAACATCACGTACTGTCAGACAGAGTGAAGTCGGCTTATGTGGTTGAGTTTTCTTGTCTTTGCGTTCAAGCTTCAACCGGGAATCTTTCTTAGACTCCTAAGTCTAATTAAACAGACAGAAATGGAGAGTGTACTCCAATTTTGTGGAAGCCACAATAGACGAATTGAGATCTAATCTAATCTACTTGAGCGTTACAAACTTTGTTTACAGGCTAACTCTAGCTCACAAGGATTTAGGAATCAATTCACATAGTACCAAGTTAGTCTATGGTGGGATATAGCATCTCCGTTTAGGTCTTCTATTTGGTACTAGAGAGTTGATGAGAAGATTTGTGTTTGCGCGAGCTCACAACTACATACACAGTAACACACACGTACACACACAATCAAACTACATTCTATGAGTGGATGTATAACCTAATGAATAACATCTAAAGTTCTCCATAACATGACATTCAAGAGAGTGTACGTACATCTCAGTACAAGTCATCTATGCCTGAAATAAATCGCATAGATTTGTCTAAAACGTTATATCGCTTGTCAGAATTAAAAAGTGACTTGATATTATTTTTTTTGGTGCACAAGTAGGACTAAGACTGCCGCGTGCGTCTTAGTAACAGAAAACAAAACACAAAGATAACCATAGAAGGTAAGAGGAGAGAGGGAGAGAAATGAAGTAGAATGAACAATAAGAATGAGAATAAAAATAAGAAATGAGAAGAGTGTGCAGGAAGACGATAGGTGGAAGAGAAGAAGAAAAAGGAGCCTGGGGGAGAGATAGTCACGCACTCTTATGGACATATAGACAGACAGACATACCACCTACACGGGGTTCGGCGGGCAGCGGCGGTAGAGAAGGGTAGAGTGAAGAGAGTATGTATGTGAAGAGAGTCCTTGAGACAGCTCCACAAGACAGCATAGCACCTGTTCAATACTTTGTACCTTACCAGTTTGTCTGTTGGTTTGTCTAACCGGACAGGATGCCACTTCTTCTTCTTCATACCATTCAATAATAACCATACTTCAATCTACCATCAATAAGGCGTCCAATTGGTTATATGTATTATCAACTTCAATAAACATAATATGTGTTATCGACGAAATTTATATCGATTATAATATTTTCATTATCTCAAACTGCTGTAAAACCGCATCTAATTCGAAAGTTTCGGTCAATATCCACCAACCGGAAGTGCCACTTTAATCAATTATTTTTTGTTTTAATTTTCTCGAATTTTCTCAAAAATGGCTGAAAACAATGTTCGTTCATTAAACTTCGTATACGGCTGTACACATAAATGCCTATAACTTGTACTGTTTTTTTTTATTAGTTTTACCACCTATCTAATATTAATAAATTTAGAATCATTGACAGAATTCCAAATTTTAAAAAAGAAAAAAATTAGTTAACCGGAAGTGTGGATATACTGAATACGACTTTTTTAATTTTCTCAAAAATGGCTGCAACAATTTGTTTCTTTTAAACTTGGAATACTACAGCAAGGATGACAAATCTATCACTATTATTTGTAACATATTCTAAAAAAAAAAAAAAATTGTTTTGAGGTGATAAAAAGTTTGAAACGTTAAAATTAAAAAAAAAATGTATTTGTTTACTATATTTGGCGGTCTCTACAATGTAATCATTCTCTACTCGCCACGGTTGGCACTTGTTGCACTGACCAGTTACGTCTCACTTTTATTTAAAACATTTTACAGAAAAAAATTATTTTGTACATTTCTTACTTTCTCTTACACCCAGTAAGAGGAAGTATTGTAATCGTGTCAAATTTTCGATATCGGGTTTTCACCGGAAATATCCGTTTTGAGGTCTCCTGAGTCCAAATAATGGTGTTTTTTTAGCAAATGTTACATGTGAACAGCATAGCTCAAAAAAGAAAAATCGTAGGAAGTTGAAACTTGATATTCCGTTTAGTTATCACCATGAGCTCCAACAGTACGTTATCTGTCAAAATTCCTCAACCGGAAATATCACTTTACTAGTTGCATTTTTTACTGTTTTGCAATTTTTTCAAAAATGTATTCGACGATTTTCTTTAAACTTGGTACATCAATCACAGATACAAAGAGCTACAACTTTTATTTGAAACATTTCTCCGGGAAAATGCATTTAAGGGCACTTTTAGGAAAGGGGTGGGGTTAGGTTGCCATATAAAGTGCTATTTCAATTTATTAGACAATTCTGTCATCTAAATAATGTTAATTAGAATTAAATATGTTGTTGAAATTCCAGGTTTGAATAAAATCGGATAACCGGAAGTGCGTTTACTTTACCACTTTATTAAATGATTATTTATTCTCATTTTCGCAATTTTCTTAAAAATGGCTCCGACGATTTTCTTGAAACTTCTTAAATAAACTAAACATGCAATGATCTACAACTTTTATTAAAACATTTCTCTGGAAAAATTCATGTAATGGCTGTTTTAGGGGTGGGGGTGGGGTTGCAGCTTCCCCTAAAGTGGTATCATAGTTGATTATACAATTCTATCATCCAAACAAAATTAATTAGAAATAAATAGTTTGGCCAAAATTCCGAGTTTCAAAGAAATCAGTAAACCGGAAATGCGCTTTTACTGAACAGTCTTTTTAGTTTTCGACGAATTTAATTAAATTTGGTACACAAACTACGAAATTGTCAATTATAATTTTGAGAACTGGAGTAAGAGAAAGTTGTGTGAGTGTTTCACACCAGATTTTTTTTTTTTTTAAATTTCTTTTTTTCAGAAAAGTATAACCCTCTTCCCTCTTAAATGAATTTTCTAAGTTTCAAACAAATATCTTTAAATTAAGAATTTTTACAATATATTTAATTCAGATTAATAATTACATCGATAGAATCGTATAGTTAATTAAAATTAATTAATTTAAAGAAAGCATAATCTCGCCCCTACCTGAAACTCCATTAAATTAATTTTTCCCAGAGAAATGTTTAAAATCAAAGTTATAGTTCTTTGTATGTACAGTCACAAAAAAAAAACAAAAAAAACACCACTTTTTCGGACTCAGAGGATTCTCAGAACATGTATTTCCGGGTGAAAATCAATTTTCCAAAATTTGACGCGATCGCAAAACTTTCTCTTGCAGTAGTAAGTAAAAATAAAATAGAATAAATATAGTGGAATATAATGATTTTGAAACTTACTATCGATGGTAGATAGAGCTAAATGTAATATGAATTTTGCACTTTCTGCGATTATTCTGAAATTATATCGATTTACTCTTTCTCGCTTCTCTAACACACTAAAGAAGGGGAGAAAGAGAAATCCATAAAAACATTTTTGTTCGTCCTCAGGAATCTTCAAAACAAGTATTTCCGGTAAAAAAAAAAATTCAAATTCTCAAAATTTGATACGCTCACAATACTTCCTCTTATAGCTATAAGAGAGAGAGAGAGAGAAAGGTGTTTAAACACTAATATGACTTTCTCTTATTGTAATTTCGTTAATATAAATGGCAAATTATTCCACAAAAGAACAGTCTATAAAAATTAAAATCCGTTCAGTAAACTGCTACACAGACAGTTTCCTTTTTACTTTCTCTTACTCCTAGTAAGAGGAAGTATTGTAATAGTGTCAAATTTTCGATATCGAGTTTTCACCGGAAATATCCATTTTGAGGTCCCCCGAGTTCAAAAACGTGGTTTCTAGCAAAATGGTCTGTGTGTGTGGGTATGTATGTATGTGAACAGCATAGATCAAAAACAAAAAACCGTAGAAAGTTGAAACTTAATACACCGTTTATGTATCACCATGGGATCTGACGGTGTCTATCAAAATTCCTCTACCGGAAGTACTAATTTACTAGTTTTTTTTTAAGTTTTGCCGTTTTACTCAAAAATCGCTCCGACGATTTTCTTTAAACTTCATATATCAACTACACATACAAAGAGCTACAACTTTTATTTGAAATATTTCTCCGGGAAAATTCGTTGAAGGGCACTTCTGGGGGATTAGGTTTTCATCTTTTCATATTAATTAAAATTAAATATGTTGTTGAAATTCTGAATTTGAAAAAAATCGGACAACCGGAAGTGGGTTTCTTTTAACACTTTACTAAATGATTTTTTTTTCACTTTTTCGTGATTTTCTCAAAAATTGCTCAGACGATTGTCTTGAAACTTCTTGTATAAACTAAACATGCAAAGATCTACAACTTTTATTTATAACATTTCTCTGGAAAAATTCATTTAAGGGTAATTTTAGGGCCGGAGTGGGGTTACAGCTTTCTCTAAAGTGCTATTATAGTTGATTATATAATTCTATCATCCAAACAAAATTAATTAGAAATAAATAGATGGCCAAAATTTCAAGTATTAAGAAAATTAGTAAACCGGAAGTGCGCATTTACTGAAAAGTTTTGTCAGTTTTCGACGAATTTTGTTATATTTGGTACACAAACTATATCATTTGTCAATTATAATTTTGAGAACTGGAGTAAGCGAAAGTGGTGTGAGCGTTTCACACCAGATTTTTTCTAAAAAAATTGGAAAGTATAATTTATGGAACATATATTAATAAACTCCATTGCGTGAGCGTATTCTTCTTCGAACAGTCCATTGTGCATAAATCACATTTTCGCGGTCCTTTTAGACATGTACTTCCGGTGATAACCTAATTTCGAAAATCTGACACGAATACTGCAACCAATTGTGAGAAAGTATAATAAAATTCAATTCATGAAAAAAGGCCTCCATTATACAAATTTTGTTTGTACAATATTAAAAACTAGTAAGAACGGATGCGCAACAAACTGTAAATAAATTTAATTTATTCCTTGTTTTGGAATAACCTCATCAGTGTTGCCACTTATATGTAGCAAATAAATGAAAACAAAATTATCGTATGCGCAAACATGTATACAAGGTAGTGAGGTATAAAAGAAATAATACAGACTGGGAGAAGTAGTAACAACCAAGAGACATTGCTGCCTGTATTCAAGTAATGTACCGGTCCAAGTAGTTTTGCTACAGATGTACAAGAAGCTCCACTAAATAGGAGATAAAGTTGAAGCTTAGTGTGGTGGCCAGACTGTGTACTGTGGGCAATAAAACAACACTGGGTCTTTAAGAGTATTACTTGTGGGTAGTGGGATGAAGAATTTATGACTGGAACTTTATATGGTCCTTGTACATTACTTGCCCAAAGAGAGAGAGAGAGAGAGAGAGAGAAAGACATCTAGCCTGTTCCCCCACCAATTGAGTTTCTCATCTAAGGGGGCGCACAGCACGTCTCGGCATCCGTGTACAGCATGCGCCCTCTGCTGGCGGCCGACCGCTGGTCGTTTACAAAAGAGCTAATGCCGCCGCCACTCCAGACCAGACTTCCAAATAATGGCCAGTGTAAAAACTTGAAACCGGTTTTCAACTCTCCAAAGCCAAACTCCACAATCATTCTTGTCACACACACACAATATATACATACACACACTTACTGGCACGTGTACACCATTGCCATACATCCCACCTCACTTGCATTCGTAGTTGTCGTACGCAAACAACAGGACATCACCTCACCCCACTTAATTAATAGCTCCCTCTGCCCACATCTGGACAGAATAACTTTTAGACTGACAGACGGATATGCTATTATTTTTTTTATAACTCAGTTTTTTTTTTATTTCTTCTTAATTTTTCTAACTGCTGTCAGATGAAGAACTGCTATCGTATCAGATTTTAAATTCACCGAAAGATACAAGCTTTCAGATGCACGAAAAAGTGGAATTTTGTGTAAATTTTTTGAAAAAGTACAAAACCCGCTGGAAATTCAATATTGATATGACCTCAGAATGCGACAAGCGCTGGCTTATGGTCTACCATGTAGTTATTTTCAGATTAAGACTGCTTTATTCTAAGTAAGTAAAATGAACTGTCTTTCTCCTCACTGCCACGAAGTATGTGAACAGCAACTTTACCAATCCTTTACTTTTTTAAAACTTTTCCTAACTTTAACCATTCAGTATAAATTCCAAGTTTGAAATAAATGTGTCAGTGAGAATTTTAATAATTGCAGTAATTGAAATCCATTCAGTCTTTTAATTTAAAATTAAATGTGCACATAGGATTATCTTAGTTTTGACATAGGCTCGCTCAGGCCGATATTTTTAGTAATTATATTTTAATAAATTAAATAGATTATTAACTATAGTAGAAAAGGAAATAAAATGAAGTATAATACAAACAAATGTGAACACGTAAAAATATAAAAATAAATAATAAAAATAAATAAATAAAGCAGTTATAAAATATAAATTACCATCTGTTGAAATCAATTAATTCTATTTAATAAAACTGAAAAATAAATGGTTGGAGCCTTCTAATTAAGTTTTATGATCTTAATTTGTTACTAATAATATATTATGATTATAGATAAATACGATGATAATAAATACTGATACTTGTTACTGATAGAGGAAAATTGTTAGGAGCACTTACTTAAACGAACATGGTTTTACTTACCTCCTTTTAAAATGTCTAAGATTTTCACGAAAACCGTTGGAACGATCAGTTTATTTCAAACATTTTTCCTTGAAATTGATATTTTAGGTTCTAGAGGGGCGGCAACCTCTAAAAACTGACACAGTAATGTGTTAGGTATACACAGCACATTCAGAATTAGGTGCATCAGTAGTTTTAAAATTCAGTAGGAAACAAACAAGACAAGATTTGGAAAAACCCATTTAACTCTTACATAAAACAAAAGACTTGTAATAAATTAGTAGTATTGAGAAATTTAAAACCCCAACTTAAAATACACTATGTAATATACAAACAATGGGAAATTATACCATTCATAAAATATATTGAATGAACCACACTAACTTTGAATGGAACACCACAGATCAATAAAGTGGTAATAGCAACAGTTGGGTTAGTTCTATTAGTTTATAAATAAGAATAAAAACACAATGTTTCTATGAATAAATAGATAAAAATCTGTCATGCAAGTAATAAATTTTAATCGTGAACTTATCTTTATTCAAAAAATTCTGGAAACACTTTTCAAATTCTGTGTAGTTTTGGTTTTAACAGAACACTTTAAGCGTAAATGACGATTTCTTGAATAAAAAGTGGATATTTAACCTTTTGTTATTAAAACACTGTAATTAGTGAGATTTTTTTTTTAACGTTTCGGAAATACCAAACAGTGATGCTAAAAATATGCATTATAGAATCCCCTTTGTTGGCCCAAAACTGTTCAGATATTATATGAATTCGGACTGCCCAAAAAATTCATCTGGTCGGGTAATAAGTTTCTTTTCAGATCGACGTGACACTTTGTCCACTACTGATAACGCAATTCAAAAACTATTTATAATGAATGAGTTGTCCATAAATAACAAATGCTTAAAATATTCCATTCCAATTCTATCCTCGAATTACCCTTGGAAAAACAGACACCAAAACTGTTGGATTCGTGCAAGATGGCCACTTTCAAGAATATACCAGACATTGAAGGTATATAGTTGGCCAACAATCTGAGAAAATTTAGCAAATCTCCTTATGGTCGCTAAGAGTGACGTCAACTTCACAACAACTTCGTCAAAATTTTTACTTTTTTTTAATATCATAATATAATGACAAATTAATGAATGAGTTTCGTTTGGCGAATTGGGATGAGGTACTGAGAATAAATTTATAAAGGGACGATTATTCTTTCCTTATTTGCAAATTCCAAGTTTGGTTACAGGTCTTAACGAGTGAAATATTATCAACAGAAACTTCAAAAGATACAGAGATTGATATTACTAAGCATTAAAAAATGTATCTTCATACGAAACCTTATGTGTGTAGATAGTGAAGGACCAATAATTTCTGATTGAAGAGAAAGTTGAGGTAATTATAGGTCTCTCATAGGAGTCAGTTTATATTATTTAAATTGGACTTACCTTGATAAACCTTTTTATAAAAGCACACTATGTATCTGAAACTGAAGCTGGAAATGATAAGATTTGGAATATTACTAAGTAAGTAATGTTGGCTGTGCAAAAGTCGTATACAAAAGGAAGATTTGAAGACTAACATTTCCTAAGTTACTGAGTGACAACGGCCGAATTTACTTTCAGGTGGCTGGATTGTTTTTTTACAATCAATTAATGTTTAGTAGTTTATCAGCCGTTAGAGTATAAATATATTGTTAAAATTCGTGACGTTCGGCCAGAAGTAAAAAAAAAAAGATGAATTTTTGCTAACGTTGCGATAAATTTATTACCTTTTTCAAGGCAAAAATGTATCTTGCGTAGTATGCAAAGTGAAATGTACGTAAATGTTGTGTGTAGCTGTTCAATACTTTTGTGGAGTAAAGTTGATAGAGGAATATTATGAGGACTGTCAGTTACTTTAAATTTTGCTTTGTTGCTGTTGACATAGAGCGCTCCACGTATACAAGTAAAATCCCCACCACCATTTTTCTGGCCAGACTAACTAAACATTTTTACGTGGCAATTTTATAGAAAATTTCTTAATTTCTTGAGAAAATCGCATCAGAGACTGCATGCGATCCGCGTGCCATGAGTTTCACACCCCTGATGACTAAATAAATAGCAAATATACTGCGCATGCCCAATTAAATTGGAAAGGGGATTGGAGCGAACTGTATTTTGTTCCCCTCTTCTTTTAATTTATCAAGTTTTTTTTTTTTTTTAATTTAAACGGAAACAACTCATTTGAAATTCAATAATTATTACACGTTATTTATATTCAGATGTTTTTTATTAGTTAATAAATATGAAATGAACTAGTATTTTAAATTGTCTTATATGTAAATAAATATTTTCCATCATATATTTCATTGAATAAGAATGTAAATTTTGTAGAGTAATCAAAGAATATTGATGGTAAATGTAAAATAATTGTGTTTTTATTGTAATTTGATTTCTTGGAATGTTTGCCGTCATAAATAACATATAAAAAAAATACTTCCTCCCTCTTCTCTTAATTGTTATAGAAAACGGTTAGGATCTTCTCCATGTTTGCCTAAAAACAAATCTCCAACACAATTAAACTAGAAAATTTATTTATTATTCATTTAAATATTCATAATATATTTATAACAAACAACTATATATAAATATACTATTTAATTAAATTAATTGATTTTTGGAATTATTAATTTTTCAACAGGTCAATTATGTTAGTGGGTAAGCCCCTCTCCCCCCACATACACAACTAAATATATTTTTATAATTAAAGTTATTGGTTTCCCAATCAAATTAATTAATACATAAAAATAATGATAATTTATATGAATTAGTTTTTAAAAAAACTGTGCTACATTAAAATGTTTATTATTTTAAATTGAATTTTTCCCAAAATACATTTCGTTATCCCCCCCCGAGTACGAAAGTAAAAGAATCTATCTATCGTACGTAACACTCATACAACTTTCTCTTACTCCTATTCTCAAAATTATAATTTGACAAAGGTTATAGTTTGTGTACCAAATATAACGAAATTCGTCGAAAAATGAAAAAAGTGTTCAGTAAAAGCGCACTTCCGGTTCACTAATTTTCTTAAAACTTAGAATTTTGGTCATCCATTTATTTCTAATTATTACTGTTTGGATGATAGAATTGTATAATCAACTATGATACCAATTTAGAGGAAACTGTAACCCCACCCCTCCCCTAAAAGTGTCCTTAAATGAATTTTCTCAGAAATGTTTTAAAATACAGATCTAGATCAGTGCATGTTTAGTTTATATATGAAGTTTCAAAAAAAATCGTCGGAGTCATTTTTGAGAAAATCGCGAAAAAGTGAAAAAAAAAAATCATTTAGTATAGTGTTAAAACAAACCCACTTCCGGTTATCCGATTTTTTGTCAAATTCGGAATTTCAACAAGATATTTAATTCTAATTAACATTATTTAGATGACCCGAATTGTCTAATAAACTAAAATAGCGTTAAGACGAAACCTAACCCTACCCCTCCCCCAGAAGTGCCCTTAAATGAATTTTCCCAGAGAAATGTTTCAAATAAAAGTTTTAGCTGTTAGTATGTAACAGGTATAGTTGATATACCAAGTTTGAAGAAGATCGTTGGAACCATTTTTGAGAAAATTGCAAAAACGTGAAAAAAACAACTAGTAAAGTGGTACTTCCGGTTGAGGAATTTTAGCAGATGACCTACTGTCAGATCCCATGGTGATAACTAAACGGAATATCAAGTTTGAACTTTGTACGATTTTTCGTTTTTGAGCTATGCTGTTTACATACACACACACACACACACACACACAGACATTTGCTAAAAACCATTTAGGGGACCTCAAAACGGATATTTCCGGTGAAATCTCAATATCGAAAATTTGACACGATTACAATACTTCCTCCTTACTAGGAGTAAGAGAAAGTAAAAAATAGTAAAAACCAACTCCGGTTTTACTAATTTTGGAAATAATAATTTTCTTGAAATCGGAAATTTGGGCAATTCAATAGAGATTACTAATTACTTTTGTTAGATGGTAAAATTGTATAATCATCTAAGACAGTACTATAAAGAGGATAACATAACCATCCCCTTTCCCCCAACAGTTCCCCTTAAATAACTTAACCCGGAAATAGAATTTGTGCTCTTTATACATGCCTAATTCACAACCCTAGTGTAAGAAACTCTTTGGAAACCGTTTTAGAGGTAAATAGCAGAAAAACGAAAAAAAAAAACAACGCTTTACAGTTAAAAAATGTCACTTTTGATTTCGCTTGCATACCAAATCGGAATTGTTAATTGTGGCGTGTAATTCAAATTTTTATTGTCCAGTGTTTTTTAGAGCGCTCACGGCCATAATATAACCATAGACCTCTATTTGTCAAGAGTAGTAGGTTGTACTTATCCCCCACCACCTACTATGATGTTATGTCAGTACAAAATTTATAAAATTGAAGGTTTAAAATAAAAAATTTGTTATTTCCCAAGGTATCTGGATAACGACTTTTTCTCGGAAACTAAGAAGCTAGAAACAAAAAACACTAAAAAATACGGTCAACCGTAGTCTTTTTTTGCTTAGAAAACTAAATTTAATTTGTCAAATTTGTTTGGGTATCTCGTAATACAGGCACTACTTCATTTTTCAAAGTGTGGAGGCGTGGTTTTTATTTAAGAAATAGATTCCTCTATTTTTTGTAAAAAAATTTACTTGAACGGTTTTTTTCTTTGAGCGATATTTTACAAGTTATGAATGAAAACATGATTCCTATAAGAAATTTCAAAATGATATTATAACGGTTTTTTGATTGAATAAGAAGAAAATTACTATTTTATTATAAATATTTACTCCTCATTAAATACAGATCTTGCTCGGAACTGGCCTCCACCATTGCAGATGTATTTCTTTGGTCGTAAGGTACAATTGGCAGGAAAACCATGTGTATGCATCTCTAATGGTGGAGGGCCAGTTCGAGCAAGATCTGTAATTAATGAGGAGTAAAATTTATAATAAAATAGTACTTTTCTTCTTATACAATCAAAAAACCGTTATAATATCATTTTGAAATTTCTTATGGGTATCTTGTTTTCATTTATAACTTGTAAAATATCGCTCAAAGAAAAAAACCGTTCAAGTAAATTTTTCTTACAAAAAAATACAGGAATCTATTTCTTAAATAAAAAACACACCTTTCTATTTGAAAAAATGAAGTTGGATCCTGTATCTTGCTTCAGGAAGCATTCTGGCTATCTTAGTTTCCGAGAAAAAGTCGTTATCCATATACCTTGGGACACCCGTGTATTCATTTTTACATACTCGTATATAATTGTATTAAAAGGAGTAAGGGAAAATTGTGCGAGTGTTTTACATTAGATTTTGTTTTCTTTACGATAGTATCGATCAAGTATTTTGATTAATAACATCTTTATATTCTTATAGTAAGTAAAATATGGCACACACCTGTTAATTCTCTACAAAATAATAACCATCTGGCCAACACCAATAATTTAGCAATTTAGTTCGTAGGTAGATAGGACTAGCTGATTATTAATACCATGTCTATTATAGCGGTACAATATATTAGTGTAGTATATCAATATGATTGGTAAAAAAGAAGAAGCATGGGTACTGTCAATCTTGTATCTGTAGATCTCGGCCGGACACGCGCACGCCATTTCTCAATCATTCTGTCTCTTTTCTTCCAAAAGGAAGAAGTGAGACAAAAATCTTCTTTGATATTCTGCCGCTACCATCATAGTCAATATTACTTCAATACGCTGTGTTGCATCTTTACACATGATTTGACCTCATTTTTTTTTTTCTTGGTAGTTGTGGGAGAGGAGGGTGTTGTATATCTTATGATTCAATCTTTACAGACTTATAGACATGGATTTACCACCAGACATATTCCGTGTACTGAACTGATGGTAAAAAAAAATTCAGTTTTTTTTCTTTACGCTAATATGTATTTCTCCATTAAACGCTACTTTGATAACTGATCAAACAAAAAAAGGAAATAATATCGCTTCTGACTTATCGGTCAACTTTTCAAGGAGCTCGGTGATAAAAAAAGATTATTTAAATTATTTATAGGGAGGGGATAGTACAGTAAAACATTCCCGAGATTTTCTCTCTACCCCTCCCATTTTGGCGGCGTCATTAACCCCATTGGGTGACTGACAAGTTTTTTTTTTTGTATCAGTCTTGGTGTCAACTGACGGAGAAGTATGATGTCATCAACCCAACAATAATTAGAAAAAGCAAATAACAGTGCTTACTAGAGGAATTTAAGCTCTTAGCCAAACACGCCCATATCCTCAAGATCTTTAATAACTTACGTTTTAATGCAAATTATATTTATACTATCCATTATTTTATCCGTCGTAGCATGCATATTAGTTTTATTCCTGACCGGTTTCGGATATTCATCCATCGTCAGAGCAAATTCACCAAGTTTGTGTAGAGAGTTCACTTCAACAAAATGTTTCTTAGACTTACAGAAAGGGTGATGTTATCCAGCATTGCGGACCCAGCCACATTTTCAATATATTTATAGTCATTTAAATTTTGAATACAAAAAATTTATATTTAAAATAAAAGGTGAATTGTTAAATTTAAATTATAAGCCAACAAAATGACCACCAAATGAACGTCAATTACAAGTGTTCATTATATAATTGTAACGGCAAGAGAGAGAGCCAAGCCCGACCGAGAGAAAACAAACTCTCTCTGGTACTCTCTGACGTAAGCAGGCTAGAGTGGGGAGAACCTGTATATAAGCCAGTAAGAGATCTAGACATCAATCACTGTATCAGATTCAACCATATACATCACATCGTGTCATTACTCTACTCTACCCCTTTATTCTATAAAATCATTACAGTCCAGTGCAGTTTGTGTAACTTATAGCTGGATTATAACAGTGTCTTCATATCTCGTCTAATTAATCAATCCCAATTTCTCTCCTCATCAGAGATATGACACGATGCGATGTATTTGGTTGAATCTGATTGATTGATGTCTAGATCTCTTACTGGCTTATATACAGGTTCTCCCCACTCTACCTGCTCAAGTCAGAGAGTACCAAGAGAGTTTGTTTTCTCTCGGTCGGGCTTGGCTCTCTCTCTTGCCGTTACATAATTTATCTAAAGTCGAAAATGTCTTTCACGTTGTGGCAGAACGCCCCATCCTTAAGGAGTTTAGATTGTTTTTTTTTTTTTTTTAAAAATCAACTTTGTCAGAAGTAGAATTTTACCTGTTGTGGTTGGTTCCGCAGAGCTGGAAATTATTGGAGATAGATATTTTCCGTGATAACCTGCTTCTTAGTCCGACTCTTGGGAAGCCAAAAGAAAGTTGTTTGACTCAATGGTCGCTAGTGTCCGGATGTATTGCAAGGAGATATGATCCGCTCCTTATGTACTCACTTGTTAAAGTTCAGATTCACTTTTTCAAATCCTTATTGCAGCTGCCCAGAACAACTCCTGACGCCAGCGTTAGAATCGAAACCGGTAGGGTTCATCTGGATTTTCAGGTATTTGTCAGACTGATTAGTTGGTGGATGGCCATGTTACAGATGGGTGACACCCTTATTCCTAGACTGTGTTATGATAGATTATACAAATTAGTTTACCACCATCAAATGCCTTTTAATTGGTGTAGTTCTCTTATGATTTCACTTGAAAAAGTTACGACAACGGATTTATAGAAATGTAACAAATATATAGAAGTGAAAAAAAGTAAAAACAGATTAATTAACGCTTATAGGTCGCATCTGATAAGTTTAGTTATTAATAAAATTTAAAACTGTTAATATAACAGCTATATTAGGTTTGTCAGTAATTTTCATGATGAAGAATCTTATCTAAAGTTAAACGCGGAGTTTGAATTTATAAAAATACTTTCTCAAATAAGAGTAGCCAATGAAAAATACCCAAGAGTCATTTTAAAAAATAAAATTTACAAATTCAATCCTGAAGCTAATTGTAAACTTTGCTCAGATAATCTGGCTGACACTATAGTTCACTTTCTGATTGAATGTAAATTATTGAATAATCTTAGATCAAAATATCTCGGCCAATTTCCTCTTGATTCCCTGTTAAATTGTGTAAATTTCAATCAATGAAATCTGTAGCTTATTTTATAAAAACTTGTTTAGCAATAAAAGATGAAATCCAACGTTGGCTTTAAATCTACTCAAAATTATATATACACTAGCTAAACCCGGTCACACTTAGCTGTGGCTCAGTCTGATTTCAATTATTAGGGAAGTAAATAGAAGTGTGATAGCTAACATAGATTCAGCAAGAAAACACATCTTTCAGTTTAATACCCTACTTTGCATTGCTGTGCACTGAAAGGAAAGAAAGAAAAAATGTTTTTAACTGAAAGAATGTTTTTAAGAGCTGAATGCGCTGTTCTACCTCCTTCCATCAATGTAGCAGCATTGCCTGAAGAAGCAAGTGCTAACGCAATATGGCCATTTGAACGGATTTTAGCCAGGATTAAGGAAATGAAGAACGTTTTTCCAGTTCCACCTGGAGCGTCCAACAAGTAAATCCGCCGGATTGGTTGGTCACAGCTTGTATGATGGTATCTTTTGTTCTTGAAGAAGTTTCAGTGTATTTTCTTGGACGAATAGCTGTAAGTCATTTCTGTTGTATGATTGCTTTCTGAACAGTTCTCTCTCGAATATTGCATTGCTCGACCTATTCGGTACTGTTACTCTCAATAGTGCCAACAACTTGCCACACATTGCAAGACAAAGATCCTCAATGAACAATATGAATACCGTTTAATGAACAATGGCGCTTCATTGTATATTTCTTCTGTGAAATCCAAGCCATGATTGCGTTTCTTGAGGTATTCTGTGCAGAATATCTTCGGCAGAGAGGCACGACGATCGCAACGCGTTTGCGTCTGTCTATTTCTGCCAAACTCACGAAACGCTCGGAATTTCCCGTTTCCTTGGGAACTTCGGAATAAAAAGTATATATAAACACTCTTATATAGAAATGCAACGTTGTGTAAAAATTTCAAGTCAATCCATCGACTACTTTTCGAGTTTTGCGGCCACAAACATACGGATGCTGAATTTTTATATATATAGATATTTATAAAAAAATTGATAAATTAATGAGGTAAAATCTTGTTATTCAATAACGAATGAATTAATTTATTAAAGTGATGCTTTTGCTTATATACGTTTTGTTAATACGTTTAGAAGAGTGAATATTATTTTTAAATGAATGTTTCGTGCTAGACTCCTGCTTTTTATAAAAATTGTAATTTAAAAAAAAAAAAAGAAATAAAAAAGAAATCTGTATTGTACTGTTATTGTAGTAAGTTAAATTTTGAATACAAAAAATGTATATTTAAAATAAAAGATGAATTGTTAAATTTAAATTGTGGCGGAATCATTAAAAGGTTTAGATTAGGTTTTTTCAAAAAAATCAACTTTGTCAGAAGTAGAATTTTTACTTTCTCTTACTCCTAGTAAGAGGAAGTATTGTAATCGTGTCAAATTTTCGATATCGAGTTTTCACCGGAAATATCCGTTTTGAGGTCGCCTGAGTCCAAAAAAATGGTTTTTAGCAAATGGTCTGTGTGTGTGTGTGTGTATGTATGTATGTGAACAGCATAGCTCAAAAACGAAAAACCGCAGAAACTTGAAACTTGATATTACTTTTAGGTATCACCATGGGATATGACAGTACGTTGTGTGGCAAAATTCCTTAATCGGAAGTACCACTTTACTAGTTGTTTTTTTTACGTTTTTGCGATTTTCTCAAAACTTGGTATATCAAGTACACATACAAACAGCTACAACTTCTATTTGAAACATTTATCCAGGATAATACATTTAAGGGCACTTCTGGGGGAGGGGTGGGGTTAGGTTTTCATCTTAACTGCTATTTCATTTTATTAGACAATTCTGTCATTTAAATAATGTTAATTAAAAATAAATAGATGTCCAAAATTCCAGGTTTTAAGAAAATTAGTAAGCCGGAAGTGCCTCTTACTGAACAGTTTTTTCAGTTTTTAACGAATTTCGTTAAATTTGGTACACAAAGTGTAACATTTGTCAATTATAATTTTGAGAACAGGAGTAAGAGAAAGTTGTGTGAGTGTTTCACACCAGATTTTTTTCTTATTGTCGTTGGTTCCGCAGAGCTGGAAAGCATCAAAGATATTTTCCGTGATAGCCAGCTTCTTTTTGTAGTCCTCGACCGGTAGTCGTTCGCCCATCATCAGGATGTTTTTGTCCAAACATAGTCTTGCACAGAGCAAATTTAGTTGATACACTATCATAGAATATTGGCCAACTTAGCTTTGTACATTAAATATGTATTATTGTATAGAAATATGTTAGTAGAAGAATTTCATTTCACATATTTGTTTCTTATGTATTTTTTTTTGTGTAAAATTAATGTCATCAGGAGTGAACACCGACAGATGGTCTAATTGACCATGTCATAAGACGTGTAGTTTAATTTTTTTCACAAAATGTAAATATCGTTATGATCTATCTTATTTTCATTTAGCAAAAAACAACTTAAAAAGTAGTTTATATTTAATTTATATTACAGAAAGTAAATTTTACAAAATATCTTAACAGCTGATATGAATATTTAACTTTCTTTTAATCCTAGTAAGAGGAAGTATTGTAATCGTGTCACATTTTCTATATCGAGTTTTCACCGGAAATATGCGTTTTGAGGTCCCCTGAGTCCAAAAAGTGGTTTTTTTAAGCAAATGATCTGTGTGTGTGTGTGTGGGTGTGTGTGTGTTGGTGTGTATGTATGTGAACAGCATAGCTCAAAAACGAAAAATCATAAAAGTTGAAACTTGATAATCCGTTTAGGTATCACCATGGAATCTGACAGTACGTGATCAGTCAAAATTCCTCAACCGGAAGTACCACTTTGCTAGTTTTTTTTTTTTACTTTTTCGCGATTTTCTCAAAAATTACTCCGACGATTTTCTTGAAACTTCGTATATAAATTAAACATACAAAGATCTACAACTTTTATTAAAAAATTTCTCTGGGATAATTCATTTAAGGGCACTTTTGGAGGAAGCGTGGGGTTACATTTTTCTCTAAAGTGCTATCACAGTTGATTATACAATTCTATCATCCAAACAAAATTAATTAGAAATAAATAGATGGCCAAAATACCGAGTTTCAAGCAAATTAGTAAACCGGAAGTGCGTTTTTACTGAACCTTTTTTTTTCAGTTTTCGACGAAATCCAATGAATTTCATCAAATTTGGTAAGAGAAAGTTGTGTGAGTGTTTCACACCATATTTTTTAATAAATGTTGATTTTTAGTCTTTAAACGTTTACAATGATGTGTAGCTTAAATCTTATAAATGAATAAGCAATTCCCTTCCCCCTCACAGATACTAACAATCAAACAAATTCACCTGTTCACAATATTATTGATTCCTTTATTTTTCACTATTAATTGCTTTTATATAACCTTACACTCACCACAGAGAGTCAGGTTATATTTTTTGTTTTGTTTTATGTTATATGCTTCCTTGATCGAAAAGGTTAGATTGGATATATGGTAATGTTTTATATAACGACACACCACAACCGCAGCATAATCTCAGAAAAGATTTCGTTTTTTTTTTTATTTGGACTCCGCCCTCACCTTTCATGGCCCCCGGGGGCCACATCTCACACTGACACCAACTTCTGAATAAACATAAGCCACTGTACCCGAGTACACCTGCTTTGTGAGTAGTCCTAATGCTAAGAGGGGAAAGTATTCTTCAACTCCCCCCCTACTTGGTTCCAAAAAATTATACAACCTTTCTCTCTAAGACATTATGCTTTCAGCCCAGCGGGGTTGAGATGGATTTTTTTGAAGGCGCCCCCCTTTGATTATTTTTTTTTTCACCACTTGTAATGTATACCTATATTTATAAACCTCCTATCATAAAATGGTATATAAAAAAAAAAATGGTTATAAAATACAGAATTGGTATTTGTGTGACTGTAGATAATTTGAAATAATTGATTGATCACAAGTGTAACTGTTTTTAATGAAGCACATTTATTCGAAAGGGTTTTTAAGTCTTGAAGATCGATAGCCGGTGGTGTGGATGTTGGCATGGTTAACCAATCATATTTGAAATATTATTATCTTTTTTTTTTTTTTAGGTTTTTATTTTATTACATGAAAAAATCAATTATAATCTATTATCTTTATAATCAAAGTGAATATATAACAAAAAATAGAAGCCATTTTGATTTATTATGTTTATATTGAGCCTGTCAACTTTCTGTTGAGTGCTGTAAGAGAGGAAGTATTGCGATTGTTTTCGTCAAGTTACGATTTTATATCGAGCATCAAATCGAGTTATTAAATAGTCATGTTTTGAGGTCCCCTAAGTCTCTAGAATTAAATATTAGATTTTTTTCTGCAGCCATATTAAATTGGTTCTCTATTTATATGAATATAAAGAAATGTAAAAAGGTGCAGTTACTGAGAATGTATTTTTAATCAAGTCTGATACACATCTTGTCCGTTTTAATTCAAGCCTACAACATGTACCGTTTTGTGTAACCTCAAATCCGCTACAAATCTAGGATTTGTTTTGATCATGTTTCGCGTAAAAGCCGCTAGATGTCGAGCTAATTAGAATAGAATAATGTTAATTTTGCACACTAGCGAGAAAAAGTAGTGTGTAACTCACGAGTGTATGAAAGTTGAACTTTCTTCACTAAATCTAGTAATAATCGTCACATTATGCAACGATTGCAAAAAAAAAAAAATCTGGTGTGAAACACTCACACAACTTTCTTTTCCTCCTGTTCTCAAAATTATAATTGACAAATGTTATAGTTTGTGTGCCAAATTTAACGAGATTCGTCGAAAACTGAGAAAAACTGTTCAGTAAAAGCGCATTTCTGGTTTACTAAATTTCTTAAAACTCGGAGAATTTCTTAAAACTTGGCTATCTATTTATTTCTAGTTAATTTTGTTACGATAGAATTGTATATTGTGGATGATAGAATTGTATAATCAACTGTGATAGCACTTTAAAGAAAAAACATAACCCCACCCCTTCCCAAAAAGTGCCCTTAAATGAATGTTTCTAGAGAAATGTTTTAAATAAAAGTTGTAGTCTTTGCAGTTTAGTTTCAAGAAAATCGGTCGGAAGCCTTATCTGAGAAAATTGTGACATTTAGTAAAGTGGTAACGTAAATACACTTCCGGTTTCTAATATTGTTTTTCAACTCGGAATTCAACCAACATATTTATCCTAATTAACTTATTTAATTTGTCAGAATTGTCTATAAACTGAAATAGCACTTTAGATTAAAACCTAACTCCACTTCTCCCCCAAAAGTGCCCTAAAGGAAATTTTTCTTTCCGGAGAATGTTTCAAATAAAAGTTGTAGCTCTTTGTTTGTGTAGTTTAATGTACAACTTTAAAGAAACATCGTCTGTCGGAGCCATTTTTAGAAAATTTGCAAAACAGTAAAAAAATCCAACTAGTAATTGAGGAATTTTGGCAGATAACGTACTGTCAATCCCACGGGGATATCTAAACGGAATATCAAGTTTTCATCACTTTCTCACGGGTTTTTTTTCGTTTTTTGAGCTATGCTGTTCCCATACTACATACTTCACTCGACACACACAAACACACACACCACACCCACACAACACAACCACACAGAAAAACACACAGACCATTTGCTAAAAACCACTTTTTTTTGGACTCAGGGGACCTCAAAATGGATATTTCCGGTGAAAACTCGATATCGAAAATTTGACACCATTACAATACTTCCTCTTACTAGGAGTAAGAGAAAGTAAAAAATGCTTTTAGCGAATGGTGTTTAAATGTGTGTGTGTCTGTGTGATGATGTTCTGAGGAATCTGTGACATTACTTTTTCCATTATTAATGTTTCAGTTTGTGCAACTTTTCGGCTCTATCTTTTGGATTAAAATGTAAATACCTTCATTTTCTACCTGCCATTTGTGCTAACCAATATATACTTCCACCTCCTTTGTACTTATGGTAGAGATAATGTAAAAAATTATATTGTAATTAACTGCAGAGTCATGTAAGTGCTCCACACCAAAGTTTTTCTTAGACAAGCAATATTCATCTCTCGATTAGTTTAGTTGGGGATAGAAGTATATTTTTCTAGGGCAAATAGTACATTAAGAAAGTAGTACATCTATTACCCTCTCTATTACTTAGACATTTATTGTACCCTCTGCTATAGATGAGGAGACTTTTCCAAATCTAATGGACCCTCTTTTCACTTCTATTTCATTATCTGGAACGGCTTCTAGCGAGAGTACATCTCTCCTCTGATACCAGCCTTTTCTAAACTTTCTATATATGAGAACTTCGCTGTCCAATCAGGAGGTATATTGAAGTGGCCTCAATCTTTCCACGTAGAAACTGTAAGCGCTAACGCGTTCTAGGCCCAGCCTCAGGGTGTCATCTGAGTCAGGCCTTCTGAGTTTAAAATACCCAGTGAAGACACACATGTACAACCTATTTTTGACACTAGTGATTCTCGCTTCATTCTTTTCCGACATTCTTTTTTAATTTAAGTTTAAAACCCATCATCATCTGTTATTTATCCAGTTCTAGCAGAAGTTCCTCAAGGGAGCATTCTTTCACCTCTACTATATACTATCTTTACAGCTGACTTACCAACTCATCCAGATACAATTACTTTTACATTTGCCGACGATACTGCAATTCTTTCTCCTCATGTGGATCCTGTCATGGCAACTCGTGCTCTACAATCTCATCTTCATATTCTTGAACCTTGGCTCCGGCAGTGGAGGATCAAAGCAAATGAATTTAAATCCAAACTCATAGTATTCACCTTAAACAAAAAAACTCTTCCTCCTCTTTACTTTAACAATATTATCCTTCCCATTGCGAACCAAGTACGATATCTCGGATTATTTCTTGACAAACGACCAACATGGAACCCTCATACCAGACTGAAACTTAAGGTATAAAATGTTAAAAAGACTACTTGACAAAACGTTCACAATTGACTCTAAGGAACAAGAAAGTGCTATACACTGCTCTTTTAGCCCCCATTTGGATATACGGCATAGAACTCTACGGCACAGCAAAACAATCCAAACTTAACCGACTTCAAACTCTACAATCTAAGATCCTAAGAACAGTAGTTGATGCTCCCTTCTACGTCTCCAATCACACAATCCACTCCGATCTTAACATTCCATTCATCTCAGAGCTAGCCCAATTTCGTTACACAAAATTTCACTCCAAACTAAATTGTCACCATAATCCTTTGATCCAGAATATGTCCACCAGGACACTGCCCAAAAATCCTTGTCGGAGGCTGAAGCGGCGGTAGCCACGCGACCATCTTAACGTATATCAAAACCGCTTTTGATTTGCCTTTTTTTTTTAATCAATAAATGCTTTTTGTATGCTTTATGAACCGATCAGGCCCGGAAGTATGTCAGTTAATATACACTTTCTTTTCCTGTTAGATCGATACTCAGTCATTAGGCACCTTCGTTAATGAACCTATCGAATATGCTCTTTCTTATAGAACGTACTTTACCGTGCTTTGTTCGGAGGGAGTTATGTAATCTTATACATATTATTTTAAACAATGAAATAATTAAAAGAATATACATATTATGTAATAGACTATGATTATATCAAATTAAATTTTAATTGGTATATAAAGTATAAAAACAGCATTTATTGGTAATAAACAAGCACAAAATGGTAGTTCATAAACAGTTTTGATGAAGGTTTTAAAAACTTTATAAACATATATATAGGTATATATAAAAAGGAAGTTGTACATTAAGTGGATTGGAACCCGTTAGGTCTGGCTGAAAGGTAAGGCACAGCAATCTTTAGTTGAACAGCAGGTGTTCGGGAAGTTTTGTGCCTAATCGTTTGTTGCATATACAACCGTACACAACAAAAAAAAAACAAACGCCTAGTCACTGTAATCTGTACATCTGCCTGCTTGATCATAATTTAGCAAAAAGGGCCGCCTATATCTAAATAAATTCCAACTTAACCTTCCCATAGATAAACAATAAAAATCAGCTGTTCTGTTATATTCATTTTGAATGTATAGTTTCTATAGCAACAATAAAAAAAAAAAAACCTTTCAATTTTTTGATATTAAGGCTATTTCATGATGCCCTCTAATAAATATTTCGATGTCTGGAGCTTATTGGTGTGATAAATGTTTAGTTAATCGTAGATAGTGTAGAATATAAACAGCATAGCAGCTCAAAAACGAAAAATGGTAGAAAGTTCAAAATTAATATTCCGTGTGGATATCACCATGAGATACGACAGTACGTTATCTGTCAAAATTCCTCAACCGGAAGTACCACTTTACTGAATAGTTTCTTTCACTTTTTTGCAATTTTCTCAAAAATGGCTTCAACGAATTTCTTTAAACTTGATATATAAACTACACATACTAAGAGCTACACATTTTTTTTTAAACATTTCTCTAGGAAAATTTATTTAAGAACTGGAGGAGGGGGGGGGAATTTGTCAATTATAACTATTTAGTAGACTGTAGTAAGAGAAAGTCGTGTGAGTGTTTCACGTCAGATTTTTTTTGTTTAAAGAAACGTGTTCCAAAAAAAAAAATAATTCCGGG
>JAAEAF010005730.1:0-49811 GCA_011037195.1 Triatoma infestans | reverse complement strand
CTGTCATCAATAAATATGGACCGAGTTATGTATCTTGTAAAATGCATTTTCTGGCACATACAACAATATTTTATAAATAACTTAATCTCTCTCTCTCTCATAACAACTTTCTTTCAAAAAACTCACTCACCAGTTACTGACGACAAACATAATAAAACACATAATTATTATTTGTGACACCTCACTCTCTCTCTTTCATTAAAAAGTTATAATAATAAAAAAAAAAAATCTGGTATGAAACACTCACACAACCTTCTCTTACTCCAGTTCACAAAATTATAATTGACAAATTTTTTAGTTTAGTGTATCAAATTTAATGAAATTCGTCGAAAACTGGAAAAAATAAAACTGTTCAGTAAAAATGCTCTTCCGGGTTTTTCTAATTTTCTTGAAATTTTTTTCAGAATTTTGGCCATCTATTTATTTCTAATTAATTTTGTTTGGATGATAGAATTGTATAATCAACTATGATAACACTTCAGAGAAAAACATAACCCCGCCCCCCACCACTAAAAGTGTTGGTAGCTACCTAGGTTCTTGAATCTTCTCTGAGTGGCAGGATCTGGTGGATAGTAGTCATTGCACATTTTGATTGCCTGAGGCAAAGGCACTGATCTATTGCGAGGGTCTGGCAAAGGGTAAGATTACTCCATCTGGTCTTAAGCCCTGCAAGAGATGCTATTAGGAAGATGCCTTCAATCAACTGGAAACTAGCAATAGATCATTTTGGGTTGAGGAGACTGTGGCCGGTAGCATCAATCTTCATTTTACTCTTTGCTAGTCCATTTAAGAGGAAGTATTATGATCGTGTCAAATTTTCGAAACTGAATTTACACCGGAAATAATTACATCTTTTCAAGTCCTCTGAGTGCGAAAGTCCACTGAGAGTTTTTTTTTTTTCAGCCAATGGTATAGAAGTGGGTAGATATTTCCACCGTATCTGACACGTAGGTTTTTGGGCAAAATCCGTCAACCGGAAGTGCGACTTTACTCAATTTTGTTTCCCCAGCTTTTCGCGATTTTCTCGGAAACGGTTCCAATGATTTTACTGAAACTTCGTATACTAACTACACACATAAATATGTAAAACTTTCATTTGAAACATTTTTCTTTTCTTGTTATCTAGGTGTAGTTTAGGCTTAGGGTTTATCTCCCTCCCAGGAATAACGAGTATTGGGAGGGATTGGGTGAGGTATACGCCACTTCCTTGTTTCTGTTAGATTGGTGGCATTGTTTAGGGCGTTAAAAAAAAAAAAAAAAACTGAAACATTTTCCCTGGAAATTTTTTGGAAAATTTCTCAATTTTCCATTCACAATGGATTCTTTGGAGGTTTTTGAGGAAACGGTAGCGTGTTTATAAAGGATACCTTCAGTAAAATGTATAGCTTCTATCACCTATATATTATTATATTAATACACATTACAAACATTGATAGAATTCCAAATTTGAAGAAAATCGCGATTAGCCGGATAGTGTGACTTTACAAAATAGGTTTTTTACGCCATTTTTGGAATTTTCTTGAAAACGGCTAAAACGATTTTCTTTAAACTTGGAATACTCAGTGCACAGAATAAAACGTACGACTTTTATTTGAAACATTTTTCCAAACAAATTGATTTTAGAGGGATTATGGGGGTATGTTAGTTAGGTTTAATCCCTACCACTTTTTTTCTTATGGCCAAGTTAACTAAAAAATTGTAAATTTCATAATTTTACAGAAAAATTTGTTGAATAAATTGTATTAATTGGAGTTAGAGGAAGTCGTTGTAATTTTTAGTCACACCAGAATTTTTCAAACTATTTAATTACGCATTTTTTGATTGATCGATTTTTTTTTTTTTCTTTTCTTTTCTTTTTAAATAAATCTTATTGTCGATCTCCTGGATTATTCCTAAAAGGAATATCAAGTTTAAACTTTCTGTGATTTTTACTTTTCTAAATTGCCTTGTTTATTTATGTGTTTTACGTATTCGGGTGGGAATTCATAGGAAGTATATTCCAAAGAGAGGATCCGTAGCAGAGAAAGAGAGCAAAATGACAGGACCACTCTCTCGGACTAGAGTGGGAGAAACTACATAAATACTGCGATAGGAGATAGAACAGAGTTCATACAATTGAGGACCCTCGCGTCATTACCCTTTATCCACTTCTACTATACCATTTTAAGTGTAGTCCAGGCAGTCAGTGTCACTTCTTATAATATACAATGTTAGCCATATTTTGTTTGTTCATTCAAAACCAGACCATTTCACTTCTTCATCAACCCCATTATATCTAATGTAAATTTCAGTTTCGGTCATAAATACTTAAACTATCACAATATTTCTTTTATAAAACAATTAGAGAAATTAATATAAAATACTAAATTAACTGTTTAAATGAGTTAAATTTATGAGTATACAAAACCTGTCTTAATAGCGTTCACGTGTAATATACTTCAAAAAAAAACATGGTGTTAATTTTGAATTAAGATAAGTTATTAATTCTGTTAGTCACATTTTAATTTTTACTTTTTTCTTTCATTCATTATTTATAAATCTCATTTCCTTTTTGGGAAGTTTATCTCTCTTATTTCCTTTTTTCTCTAACTTTTTGTACTGACAAAATAATTTGTTTATTGTTTTTCTTTTTACTTTCTATTATCCCTCGTAAGAGGAAGTATTGTAATCCTGCCCAATTTTCTCGATATCGAGTTTTCACAGGAAATATCCGTTTTGAGGTGCCCTGAGTCCAAGAAAGTGGTTTCTAGAAAATGGTCTGCGTGTATGTGAACAGCGTAGCTCAAAAACGAAAAAACCGTAAAAAGTTGAAACTTGATATTCCGATTAGGTATCACCATGGGATCCGACAGTAGGTTATCTGTCAAATTCCTCAACCGGAAGTACCACTTTACTAGTTTTTTTTAATTTATTTATTTATTTATTTATTTTTTACTTTTTTGCGATTTTCTCAAAAAATGGCTCCAACGATTTTCTTGAAACTTTGTTTCATCAACTACACATACAAAGAGCTACAACTTATATCTAAAATATTTCTCCCGAAAAAATTCATTTAAAGGTACTTTTGGGAGATGGGGTGGGGTTACGGCCTCCTCTAAAGTACTATTTCAGTTTATCAAACAATTCTGTTATCTAAATCATATTAATTAGAATTAAATATGTTGTTGAAATTCCAAGTTTGAAAAAAAAATCGGATGACCGGAGTCAGCGTTTACTTTACCACTTTACTAAATGATTTTTTGTTTTCACTTTTTTGCAATTTTCTCCAAAAATGGCTCAGTCGATTTTCTTGAAACTTCCCATATAAACTAAACATACAAAGATCCTCAACTTTTGTTGAAAAACATTTCTCTGGGAAAATTCATTTGAGGGCATATACCCTCTCTAGAGGAGGAGAGGAGGATATACCCTCTCTAGAGCCTGTCAGGGTATTAGGATTCTTCAGGGATCTTAACGTGATGGAGATTATGTAAAACGGATGTTCAGTTGGGACATCTGTTCGGGTGCTGTGGGCAAACAGCCTGCGGTACCCAGGGGGCATAGCACAAGACCGAAAGTTCGCACTACACTGGCCCCCCTTTAAAAAAAAAAAATCCACCAGATCCGATAAACTACATGATTCGTAAGTCTAGCCAATCAACACATCTATCTTAAAGCCTTACGGGTTTGTTAAGCAGGTCAGCTTAACTGCAGGTAAGCTTTTGCGATGTTTTTTCAATGAACGCCTGAAATAGGACCACTGATTTCCTGCGAACCTAAGCCGTAGAAAAAATTGATTTGATGACCGTCCAGGATTAATCGCAGAAAGGATTGCGCGGATCCCTAAAAGATCTAATTGAATCTTCTCGGGTCAGTTCACTTGCTCATGATTGCACTGGCACCTAAGATAAAGTGAACTTCTTAGACTTATTCAACTCAGTGAGAGATCGAAAACGACTGCATCGATTTTTCTCTATACTTGGCATAATAGGTACATATTCAGGCCTTCACATCCCTTTTATTTGAATTTTATTTTCTCGAAATTTAGGAACAGAAACCGTAATTTTAAGCTTCGGTATTAATAACAATATAATGTTAAGGATACTTAGATATCTTGCAAAAATACTGGAGTTTGAACAATTTCGGTATTCCAACATCTTTCTACTAAACATTCCAAAGCTTCAAGAAAATTGGCAGCCATTCCAGTCAAGAATAAATATATTACAAAACATTTTTAAGAGAAATCAAAACAAACGGGTACTTAACAATTACATTCTCTATAACCACAATACTGGCAATTACGCTGAAATGGAATGCTAGCCAATAAAACTTTATGCTTTCTATTTTTGTGTGGAGTCACCTTTGAAAAAGCTAAGCTTGTGATCATCAAAGCGTGCTTCTTTTTATGATTTTGTTGGTCTGTGTCAGACTTATTATCTTGTAAAACAGATCTATCTTGACGGTTCAGAAAATGATTTATGTTTCTGAGAACATAGTGTGTGTATATGTTTATGTTTATGTGTGTGTGTGTGTGTGTGTGCGCGTTAGAAAGAAAGAAGTTTAGGAGAATTCTATAGAGGTTAATATAAATAGGTTAATATCTTATAATATTATATATGCCATATAATAACAATTACTGTGTCAGGTGAAAGTAAGATAATTTATTTTCAGAGTAACATGCTGCTAGCTAACTAATCTTCTTGTGAGGAAGGTTAGTAACCAGTTATAATCTTAGGCTACAGATATTAGATTGTCTAGGATCTCTTATTGTAATGTCGTTACTTTTTATTTACTTCCTCTTTCTTCTTAACAAGGAAGTGTAGACAAAATTTATTTTGCTGACGGTGAGTAACAAAAAATGATATATACTTACTAATCTGTAGAAATAAGATCGACCATTAGTGTGGTCCGAGAACCATTCTGAGAGGCCTGGGGCTAGATGTATGACAACGACTAGAATTCACAGCTATTCGGCAAATTTTCCAAAACTTCTAGCAGAAGCTCCCATGATCGGAAGGTCTTACCTCGACAAAAATTATCACAACCGGAAGACTGTGATCTTATCATTAACTGATTTGATTCGTGAATGATGAAGTCTAGACTGACTCAATGACTTGGGCAGGAATAAGAGTGTTACCCTTCAATAGGGATACGAATAAGTGGTATTGAGTTGGCCAACAAAACGAAGAAAAGAGCAGTCCCTTCGTGGAATTGGAACCTTTTGAAGAATAAGTGACAATTTTTCCAGGAAGAGCTTAGAAATGGGAGGAAGCTAAGAGAGTCCTCTTGAAAGGCTTACCAAGAATAAAGTAGGCTGACATGAGTAGGCAGTTAGGACTGGGGAAGATCTAACGTATGCATCAATCTGAGCAATTTAGAGTACTTATGCTAACGGGTTTCCTCAAGAGGAATTGCAAACTCGGAGGACACTAGAAAAAGCTATGCTTAGAACATGACAGTGCCGCAGATCCTATGGGAAATGACGGAAACTGCAATATACCTCCTAATGGACGACAACGATATCATTCAGAGAATATTTTAATGATACAAGTATCGAAAGAAGATATTTACAAGAACCATTTCACGTAATGAAATTTCAGCTAAAGAGACTCAGTGTGTTCTATGCACTAATTGAACATAACAGATCTTCAAGATCGCCGAGCACCATATTCCCTCTCCCCCCAAAAAACTACCCCGACTAGTCTAAAGCCATCTGTATAAACGAAAATACAATTTCTGCTTATGGACTCTTCAAAGAGATAATCAAAAATACACGTTCAAAATTAATATCTTGAGCTTAGATCTAAAGGTTTTGTAGTGGAAGTACGAAATGAAAAATAATAGTTTTTAAAAATAATTTATCTAATTTTGTTAATATATTAGACTGTGAATTTAACTTCAAAAAGAGTGTATTTTAGATTCAGGTACTGTAAATTGGGATCATTGCAAATAGAAAAACAAAGGCACAAAATCCTGTTAGGGTAAATCTTTTATACAAGAAAATTCCTCCGCTAGAGAGAGAGAGCAATTCCAAAGAATAGAGAGAGCCATCAGCTTTCAAATAGTTCAATTCCAAAAACAGTCTCACTTCTGCTTTCAAACAATACAGTGATATTCTGCTTCCAAAGCCAGAACACTTCAGGAAGCCAGAACACTACTTTAGGAATCGCTCAGTGCCAATGATAGATATTTGCCTTTATTCTAGATATACTTGTGATATTATAATTGTGCTTAAATTTGTTTAGAAAATAATATATTTATTTTAAAACCAGTGGTACTCTCTTGATTATTTCTTAATACTTCATTCTCTTTTAAACTTACATACTTACAAGCCCTTTTTCTACGACACCGCTCGTGCTACTTACTACAAACACAAACATCACATCAATAAATTACAGTTTTCATCAGATCTATTCCCATGTTCATTTCAAGGATTTTGCCCAAATCTTCAATCTCTTAAAGAACTTATTCTCCACTGTTTACTCTATTCCTGGTCACACAATCAGTATTAAATGATTATTAATATTTTTAGCGACTGTATCTTAAAAGTTCTAACTTAAATTAAACCATCGAAATGTGGTTGCAAAGGGATAATCCGAGAGTCTTTATTCCTTCTTCAGATCTTCAATATTTGTAATTCTTTATCTAAGAAATCCGTCCCAAATTAGATGGGGTTTTAACCTTTGACATACAGCCCATGAAGACCCAAAGCTTGCAGGAGACGATTTTCAATAGGGGCGTATGTTAAACTCGCCGTGTTCCCACCGCCGTTTCATTCTGGCCTTCGCTACTAACTGCAGGTCCCCACTTTTTCTCACTATGGTAGATGAACATCTATCTTTGCCCTCAAACTCTGAATTGCTGCAGAAGAGCCCTTGTTTGTATGAAGACTGAACTCTGGTAAGAAAATAATTATTTTCGGTATCTAGATCTGTGCTGAATTTCGAAATTTGCTGCACTTAACTTCTCTTATTACAGTAAGAGGAAATAAAAAAACTAACTATAAAAAATGTTGAAAATAAAAATAAAAAAGATAGACAAACTAAAGCGTAGGGTGTTCAAAAATATATTGAGTTCAAATACCTCGATTCACCGTCAGAGAGAAGAAGAGTAAAAAGCTTTTAACATTCTGGCTGAGTAATATTTAGAAAGATGGTTTATTTTTAGTATCAAATACAAGTTGATATTTTAATATATGCAAGAAAGATAGAATAATAGAGGCAGGGAGAATGTAGTTAGGCGTGTATATACATAAAACAACATAAACATAAATTTAAAAATATCAATAAACAATCTCATCTGGTCGACCTTGGGATTTTTTTTTTTTAATCTAACTTAAGATTTGACCTACTTTCTTCAAGAAAGAAAGGAAATCATCATACATATGAGTAAAGTAAAAATAAAATGAAGGGATGCTGCATTGAAACACTTTCAAACTTCTTAAAATATAAGTCGATTAAAATATTTAAGCAAAATCAAAAGTTTAATATAAATTTATGAAAAAAAATCTAACAAGTCATATAACTATGATAGGATGGGAAAAAGTGGATCAGTCAGTAGTTTTAGGTACTTGAGTGAAGATGGCTTTGTAGATGACAAGGAAGTTAAGGAGAGGATATATTAGTATTATTAGTATGTATTAATATATTAGTAGGACGTTTACTACAGACAGCAAGAGCTTCCTGAACAGTAGAGAGATGTCGAAGAAGAAAACCAAACTGTCAGTGTAGATCGACATTTCTCCCCATATTCATATACTTATCAGAAACCTGGACATTAAATATGAAACATAAAAGTCAGTTAGAGATTACTGATATGAGATATTTGGCAAAGATTGAGAGAGAAGACCAGACGGGAGAGGACACAACACCACAATAAGGGCCAGGCTTAGGTGTACAACCAGTATAAGTAACGATATAGGAGCTGATTGGACCAAGAGGACTGATTAGGACCTGTCCTACATATGAGCTCCGTCAGAACGGCTAGGATGGAATACGAGTCACAGGTTGTGATGGACTATGAGGGAAAGGCAGGTGCGGACAAGATGGGAGGATGGTGTGAAGGAAGCATGCAAAAGAAAGTCATCTCGCGGAGGAATAAGCCACACGTTGGTGAAGGATAGGGAAGGATGGAAGAAGCTGTATATACGTAGTGATGAACGAACAACAAGCACTCGTAAAATTCTTAGAAAAATGACTCGCAAGGAACAGTTTAACAATAAACAATTCTTTAAAAAGTTGTTGTGGTTGGTTGCGCAAAGCTGGAAAGCATCAGAGATATTTTTCGTGATTTTTTTTTATGGTCATCGACAGGTTTCGGACGTTTGTCCAACAATTAAAAATGGGCCATCAATTTAAAAAGAAAAATGCAGTCCCTTTCTAGGATTGGAACGCTTTTAAAGAATAAGTGGCAAATATTTTCAGGAAGAGCTTAGAAATGGAAGGAAGCTAAGAGAGTCCTCTTGAAGAGCTTAGCCAAGAATAAAGTAGGATGATATAGGTAGGCAGTTAGGACTGGGAAAGATCTAACATATGCATCAATCTGAGCAAATATAGAGTACTATGCTAACGGGTTTCCTCAAGGGGAATCGCAAGCACGGAGGACACCAGAAAAAGCTATGCTTAGAACGTGATAGTGCCGCAGATTCTAATTGAAAATGTCGGAAACTGCAATATATCTACTAATGTACAAGTATTGAAAGTAGAAATACGCCCTCAGAACTCATCAACCAGTACAAGCTATCAACTAAATGTGCTCTGTGCAAGTCCATTTTATCACACTGTTTTGACAAAAACATCCTGATGATGGAGAAACACCAGAAACCGGTCGATGACCATAAAAAGAAGCAAGCAATCACGGAAAACATCTCTGATCTAATTCTTAAAAAAGACAAAAACTTAATAATTCAAACTATCAGTCTTTATAAATATAAACCGAAATGAACAAGTTTAAAAACCAAAATGGGAAATTTTTTCCAACCTTTCGTTAACTTTCATTTAGTGTTCAAACTTTTTTTTATTATTTTCCATGTTTTAGTAATAGATATAAATAGTAAGATTCCCATTATAGATACATTTATATTCACAAATAGTAATAAAAATAAATTATAAATAAGGTAAGTGGTTCTTTTAATGACCAAGGAGAAAGGCAATTAACTGTTTAAAGGAGTGTACATGATTGGAGGTTATTTCTAGACTGGTTGAGAAAGGTATAATGCTCTCTCTCCCCACAAGTATATGAACACAACAGTAATTATTATTTTCAAATTAATTTTTAGAAGGTTATCTAGATAAAAATTAGAAATAAAAAAAAGAAAAAAAATAAGAAGGTCACCGAAGTTTTTAGTCTTATTAGAAGAAGGAAGGACAAGATACTGCGTAAGTTCAGGAGGTTGTTTACAAAGTGAGATAATCAATTTGAGAAATACAAGATGAGAACCTAAAATTCAATTGTAATGCCTACAAAGTACCGATCTAATAATATAATCACATACTCATATAATATAATTTTTTCAAAATTTTTCAATGATATACTTATAAAAAAGTCTACACTTAGCCTAGTTTAGATTTGTTATGTTTAGGCATGTAAAGGGCCCATATTTAGGTATACATGCGTGCGTGGATGGCGTATGTGAATTGTGAAGGGTGAAATGCAAAAAAAATATGTTTAGTGTCATCAAACAACCTGCTCATATATATTGCTTGATTGTTTATTTGTTTTGATTATTTTTGATTTTTATTATTTTAATCGTTTAATTTTTTAATCATGTTAATTTAATTTTAAATTTATTCAATTGTAATCCCTCCAACAACAGAGTTGACCTCCCACGCGGAGGTCCCGGGTTCGAGTCCACTGCTACCCTTAGATTTTCTCTTCCTAGGAGCCCCTACAACTCACTGTCCGGGATGGACCGTGTTTGTTCACATCCAGTTAACAGGAAACGACAACAACACTGTCCGGAAGGCCGCAGTGCACTGAACTAAAGGCTCCGGGCGCAAATGACCACACATGTTGAGACGCCTTAAATTTAAAAAAAAAAAACAAAAAAAAAAAACAGAGTTTAAAATTAGACCCTCCACGTGTTGTTTCCATTTTAAGAAAAATTTTCCCCTTTAACAACCCAAACACGTGTTCCTTTTTCCCCACTCAGGTACCATCACCATTCCCCTCTTGACCTAGTTTAAGAGTATAGTTTTTAAATACAATTAAAAAGACCAATCAGTGTGTAAAACTGAATTTGCTATGTGCAAGTCTGTGTTATTACACTGTCTGACAAATGCATCCTGAAGATTGGTGAACGCCCCGAAACCGGTCGAAAACCACCAAAAAGAAGCAGTAGGCTATCATGGAAAATGTCTTGTGTTGTTTTCCAGCTTTGCGGAACCCACTACCACAACAATTCATAATATAATAATTAGTATGATTCAGGCTATAACATGAATAAGTTCAACGTTTCTTTATTTACTGCGCATGCAATAAAGACTTTTAAGTTTCTCTTACTCAAGACAAGTATTGCAGTAAGTAATATTAGAATTACGATCATAAAATGTAGTTTTATCGTAATTATATTTTGATACTACCCTGAATTAGAAAAAACAATATTTCAAGCGATTGGTGTGGATGTGTGAGTGAGAGGGGGAGAAAAACTGCAAGAAATTCAAACCTGATATTCCTTTTAGGTAAAAATCATCGCATTCGACAATTAAACTTTTGGTCACAGTTCATAGAAATAAAGTGTTTTTATTGAATGTTTTTTTTTTTCTAGTTTTCTCAAAAACAACTTTACTTCCAGCAATTTTAACTTCGCATACATCCGTTAAGCTTTCCTTAATGTGCAATTTCAAATACCATATATCGTGATAGAATGCCATGCTTGAAGAATATCGATTACAATGAGTTTATTTCTAAAATCTTAAAGCAATGCGAAGTTGCATAAATAATTTAATATTTAATCCTTTATTCTTCCGTTTTGTTTCTTTCTGAACATCTCACTTGAAACTTACCGAAAGCCTCCCCAAACGCCAATGTCCTATTGATCCCTCTGACTACCATATTTCTACATTGTAAACGAATATCACGGATATGCCTTACAACGGGTATACAACTCTAAAGAGAAATTTTTTGTCCCATTAAAGACGTCATGTTTTCAAAGCGGGGACAAACCAAACCTGGATGGTTTCGAGATATCTAAAATTCTGAGAATTATCATTTAGTCTGGTATTTCAAAAAATAAAAAGTAGTAGGAAGTTGAAACTTGATATACCATTTGGTTCCGGTTTCTTTTCGTCATTTCTTCCCAAAACAGGTTCAAAATTTAAAATTTAAACTTTTTTTTTTTTGAAGAAAAAGATTTTACATTTGCGGAGTGATTTTTAGGAAAGCCGTCCTTCACTTTAGAAAGGCTTTCTCTAAGTCTCACTAACTTCTTTAAGAACATCAGTAATAGAAAGTTTATAGGCACTTATTAGTCATGGAAAATTTTCACATTCTTATGAAATATTTGTATAAATTCCTCGCTAAATCGAAGATAATAAAAAATCTGGTGTGAAACACTCACACAACTTTCTCTTACACCAGTTCTCAAAATAATTGTAATTGACAAACCTTATAGTTAGTATACTAAATTTAATGAAATTCGTCGGTGTTTGTATGAAAAAAAAATCGCGAAAACTGAAACTAACTGTTCAGTAAAAAACGCACTTCCGGTTTACTAATTTTCTTGAAACTCGGTATTTTGCCAATCAATTTTATTTCGACAACACATTTAATTTTAATATTATTTAGATGACAAAATTGTATAGTAAACTGAAATAACACACTAGTGGAAAAATCTAACACACCCCTCCCCCAAAAGTGCCCTTAAATGAATTTCACCAGAGAAATGTTTCAAATAAAATTTTTTAGATCTTTGTATGTGTAGTTGATATACCATGTTTAAAGAAAATTATTTGAGACATTTTTGAGAAAATTGCAAGAAAGGAAAAAAAAAAAAAAAAAAATTATGTAAAGTGGTATTTCCGGTTGATGCATTTTAACAGGTAACGTATTGACGGGTCCCATGGTGATACCTAAACGGAATATCAAGTTTCTACTTTCTACGGTTTTTCGTTTTTGAGCTATGCTGTTCACATACATACACAGACTATTTGTTAATAACCACTTTTTTGGACTTAGGGGACCTCAAAACAAATATTTCCGGTGAAAACTCGATATTAGAAAATTTCACACGATTACAATACCTCCTCTTACTTAGGAGTAAGAAAAAAAGTAAAAATTAATCACAAATATTGATAACTGAACATCAAAATACTAATAATTCCTAAAAAAAAAAACCAATACAATATGGGCACCGTCTCAAGTTTGTCAAATAATAAATTTAGACTACAATGGCCAAAGACACGTCTATAAACTTTCTGACGTAACCTGTTTAATAATTTACGTATATATATCTATATAATTTTTTACATTGTTACGAGTTGGCAAATTTCCATTTATCAGTACATAAACTTCAGTATTTAAATGATATATAAAAATAATAAATATAAAAGAAGAAAGGTATAAGAATAATAATACTAATAATTACTATTATTTAGGAGTGTGTGTGTCTATCTTAGTGAAACTAGTTAGGTGGTTATTAGTTCAGAAGCTAGAGCTCTCTACAGCGTATACACGAGTACACCATCGATCTAGTTCTCTTGGAATCTCCTACTCCTCCTATTTTTCGGTTAGGTCCGCCCACTAAGCACTACTCGTAATCTATTTTCACATAATTAATGTACATATATATGTAAACAGCGACGGAGAAAGTAGAACCAGTCAATAACAGATAAAACGTTCTTGTCCAAGTCAATTCTAACTATATTGTCCTATCCAAAAGATTTCTTTTTCTTTCCCACACCCTTCAACAGAAATTCTGTTCAAATAACTGTTATGTTACTATCTACAATATGCTTTATAATGCAATTATTGTCCGTAGATTGGAATTAATTATGACCATAATTTTAAAAATCCATGTCTTCCACAGGAGAAAAGTCTGCGGTGTGAAACAATCACACAACTTTCTCTTGATGCAATTAAACAATCAGAAAATTGACAAATTCTTTTTAAAATTGAAAATTTTTACTCAGTTACCCTAACTTCTTGATAGAGAGATGAGTGATATGTACCCAAGGCAGATAATAGTTGAAGAGAATTCAACCAATATTATTACTGGTTGAACACTAAGAGGCAGATATACATCATATATACGAGTATATAAGCCAGCTGAGCTACAGAAGGCCTTCTAAGATCAGGGGTTACAAACTGGCGTTCGCGTACTAGTTGCAGCCTGCGTTCCTGAAGATTTCTTTTCTAAAAGCAATCTTTCTTCTTCTTGCATCAAAGCGCGGATTAAAACTGAAAAAACTGTTCAATAAAAGCGCATTTCCGTTTTTTTTTTTAATTTTTCTTGAAACTTGGAATTTTGGCCATCTATTTATTTCTAATTAATTTTGTTTGGATGATAGAATTGTATAAATCAACTTATGATAAACATTTTAGAGAAAAACATAACCCCACCCTCCACCCCTAAAAGTGCTCTTAAATGAATTTTCCTAGAGAAATGTTTTAAATAAAAGTTATAGATCTTTGTATGTGTAGTTTATATAAGAAGTTTGAAGAAAATCGTTTGAGCCATTTTTGAGGAAATCGCGAAAAAGTGAAAAAAAAAAAAAAAAATCATTTAGTAAAGTATATGCACTTCCGGTCATCGGATTTTTTTTTAACTCGGAATTTCAACAACATATTTAATTCTAATTAACGATTATTTTAGATGACAGAATTGTCTAATAAACTGTTTATAGAGGGAGCCGTAACCTCTCCCCTCTCCCGAAAAAGTACCCTTACATGAATTTTTCCGGAGAAATGTTTCAAATAAAAGTTGTAGCTCTTTGTATGTGTAGCTGATGTACAAAGTTTCAAGAAAATCGTTGGATCCATTTTTCGAGGAAATCACAAGAAAGTAATGAAAAACAACTAGTGATGTAGTACTTCCGATTGAGGAATTTTGACAGATAACGTACTGTCAGATCCTATGGTGATACCTACTAAAAGGAATATCAAGTTTCAACGTTCTGTGGTTTTTCGATTTTGAGCTATCCAGACACACAACACACAGACCATTTGTTAAAAACCACTTTTTTCAGGACTCAGGAGACCTCAAAACGGATATTTCCGGTGAAAAATCGTTATCGAAGAGAAAGTAAAAAAAAAATTATGCAACGCTAGACCACATCTAGAATTGTATACGTCGTAACATGCTTATTTTTGTTATTTTCTGATCGATTTCGGATTTTCATCCATTGTCAGAATAAGGTTATCAAGTTCGTCTAGAAAATTGATTTCAACTTTATAACGTTACAAGTTGAAAGTAACTCTACACCTAACGGTAGAAGTGGGCTTGAATAAGTAAGTAAGTAATAAGTTGAAGTCAAATCTCTTCACAACCTTGATAGCCTTCCTTTCTCTGACGATGGATGAGAATCCATCAGAAACCGGTCAGAAACAACAAAAATAAGCAAGTTACGACATATAAAAATACCCGGATATTATTTTGGTCAATTAAATAACGTATCCTAATAATTTTTCTAAAATGTCACTGAATGTCACAATATTAGATTTTCTAAACTTGTTATATTTTTGTAATATAAAAATGGTTAAAAATTTACAATTTAAATGCTGGTCTAACTGTATATGTAAGTCATAAAGCCCGTCATCATTTGTTGGAGCTTTTCCATTTTCAGTTTATTTTCTAGTTCACAGAATACGGCCCCCCGCTAAGTCGTAATTGTACGAGTATCTAATTGACTGGCCCGTAGCTGTCTTTGAGGTTGAAAATGTTGTTCTAGGCCATGGATTCGGCAAATTAGCTGCACTCTCCATAACCATATCAATTCTAGACGAATCCTCTCATTAAATCAGCCTTTTACTTTTGTGTAATATATTTTTCTCTTAAGTGATCGAATGTGGATGCTTACATTTGCATAACAGCCCCCAAAAAAAGGCAAGGCTTGCCAGATATCGATTTTTTTTTTTTAATAGCGGGTGTGTAGTAACCACGCCGCTTAGTCTTGGTTTTCGCTACCAAAAACTCGCTCCCGGCTTTTGGAAAGGAAGTAACTCATGGTAGCGCGATGAATGAGCTCACGGATGTCTGGGGTTCGAGTCCAGCAGTGCTGTCCTTAAATTTTTCCTCCCTAGAAGCCTCCACAACTCACAAACCGGTGATGGACTGTGTTGCCTTTAACGAGATTATACAGTCCGGAGGCCGGCTGTGCACTGAGAAGGCTTCGGGCACCAATGACCACAGATGCTGACACACACACACACACAAAACACAAAATTGCTGCTCCTCAATTTTTTTAACAAAGCAGGATCAACAGCGCCTTTGCCCTCACGGAAATCGGAACTCTGAATTCTCGCAACAAAGGCGAGTGCGCTAGCCACTAGACCAACACGGAGGGAGGGTTACGGACATAAATCGGATATATACAAAGTAATAAATAGTAAAAGCGGTTCCTTCAAACAACTTTCAATTTAATCGTTTCAAAGAGAAATAAGTCTTCTCAATGCGCTGTTCTGGACGATGTTCCCTCGTTACATACAACACTGCCCATCACCGGCCGGCCATTGAACTGTAGAGGCTTCTAGGAAGAAAAAATCCAAGGACAGCAATGGACTCGAAGCTGGCACCTCCGCTTGGTTATCCATCACGCTATCACTGAGCCAATTTCTTCCATCTGAATGAACTTAATTAGAAAAAACTTTCCTTGAAAGTGTTTGGAAGAAAAAGCAGAAATTACAGATCTGCAACTTACAAATGCACCTTTGGATGAACAGATCCAAAGCTACCTCATATAATACGAGTGGAATTTCATGTTACAAATAGCAAGCAAGCAGAGCATGGATCTAGAAATCTCTCCAAAATTTCTTGTCAGATTATTAATGGAAAAAAAGCTTACTGAATTAACATTAGCATTTTTGTGCCCTAATATGATCTACACAAAAGATTAGATTATCATCCAAAGACGACCACTATTTTAAATATAGAAATTTTTTTTTTAAATTACAGTTTATCTTCAATGGTAATCAATAAAAACATAATAAACAAACACAAAGAATCGTATTAGTTCCTTGCACAAGTCGTTGCAATGTCAAGGAATTAAATAGGGTTAAACCAGAGTTTAACTATATTAAGAGTGAATGCAGAAATTATTGGATAAGTGCACGCTACCCTATTCTTTGGCCCTTAAATGTATCATTTTAACAATGAACTATTATATTTCTAATTCACATTGAAGGTTATATAAAGGTTATAAGTCAAGATGCCTTTTGATAAAATAGCTTGTGCAGTTCATGGTAGTGTATTTTAAATATTTGCATATAAATAGAGTAAAGCTTTATAAAAAAAAAACTGAATCCCAGAACGGCCATCAGATCAGGCAGAAAATTGCATAATATATGGGCATTCCAATTGCATTGGAAAAGATAAATTACTTACACAAAATTAGTTTTTCAATAGTTTGAATACTGATCATTGATAATTATAGTATTTACCAAGATTGATGGGTTATGCATATAAAAAAAATAATAAATAAAAGTATATAAATATATTGTGCACTTCCAGAAATGTCCGGGGCCGTATACATCAACTTTAACTTATTAAATATTCCGCACAAGGATGATAATGTTTTACAGAAACAAAAACCAGCATCCAAACAAGTCCTTTCAAGTAAACAAGACACGTGCAATGCGTAGAATTTCACTTCTTTCTGACAAATTTACAGAGGTATATTAGAGGCCCCGTACGGTGTAGGGAGCATTTTTTACACATACACTGCATTTATAAGCAGACATAACAAATACATTAAGATAGATTCTAGGTTTGTTATTATAGAGAGGTAAACAAGCATAACCTTTACATTGTATGGATATAAATTTTTTACTAGTCATAGTGAATTATATCCCAATTTCAGATTGATAGTTATTATTAACTATATTAACACTGAAAATACTAAAGCACTTTACAGGACTGGCGATGCACATAATTCGATTTTATCAGAGTTGAGTATAAATGTGAAAAACTCATGTAAATTCATGTCTGAACTTGCCCAAACATGTTTTATTATGCTTACAAATGAAGATAAGCAAACAATTATTAAAAATTATAAAGTTCGAAGCCAATTTAACACTCTACCACCTCATAAATTGCGTTCAAATATAATGTGTGTGAATGTGTAAGTAGTGAGTTTTGGGTCCTTCATCAAATAACATTTCCTCTTACAATGAAAGCCCTCCTCATAAGAAAACTAATAATTAATACAGTAGAAGTCTTAAGAATGTAATAGTCAATAGATATATATAAAGGGAGAAGACTAGAAAAGCTAAGGAAACTAGTAGATCTTAAACAGTGTCTATGATATTATCATACTGTATGTGTAGGAGTATAGAAATTATATGAAAGTAATACGCTAGATTTTAATCAGCAGATATTCTAAACTGAGGTAGCTGCATAGATCAAAACCGTCTTAACAGGATCTTCTATGGACTGTGTGTCAGAGTTGAAGTTGTCAACTACGTTCTGTTAGGCTGGGTACCCAAGATATCTGAAAAAAGTCACTAGTCCATATCCAATTATGGGAGTAATAGACTGGAAAGTATATAACATAATCATGCTAAAATGTCCTTACTTCCTTCTTGGTGGAATAGTAATGCAATAAATGTAAACGATAGCTGTTATTAAAAGTAGTTCAGGGAAGGGATTTGCTAAGTGCATAGCGCGTTCCGGGACTCTACGCGGAGGTCCCGGGTTCGAGTCCAGTGTTACCCTTAGATTTTTTCATCCTAGGAGCCTCTACAGCTCACTGTCCGGTAATGGACAGTGTTGTCTGTAACGAGAGAACACTGTCCGGAGGCCGGCAGTGCATTGAGAAGGCTTGACCATAGATGTAGAGGCGCCTTAAATTAAAAAAAAAAAAAAAACCTCTGTCTGCAACTAAATCCGCCTAAGATATAATTGGGTAATATTTGCTTTTAAATTTATATTTCTCCCAAATTAAAACGCTAAAAAGAAGTTTGAAACACCGCTTTCTGAAAATTTTTCAAAACACATACATATAACTATAGGTATTTCTTCATAGATATACAGATATACCAAAAAAATTACTAAGGTACTAGCGGCGGGTGTTGGTGTATTTATTGGTTATGAGCATGGACTTGTAAGTGGGGAGGACCCCAGTTCGAGTCCAGCGTATAACTAAATTTTATATTTGTTTAAAAAATGTTAATAGTAAAGTAGGTGCTTCCGCCCCCGTTCACGACACCTAATTTGGTAGTTGGACGTTAAGCCCGCCTGAAAAAATAGGCATTACTTTACTTTACTAAGGTACTACTCTTATTTCTCCGAGAAAATCTATCTAAAAAAGAATATAATATTTCTCTGATTTTTATTTATAAAAACACAAGGACATTTTAAAAATTTAAATAGGCCAATCACCGGGAAAAAAAAAAACAATGTAAAATAAATTTTGAATTGGATATATACCAAGAAAAATATTATGATTGCGCAAAGGGGGGAAAAAAATATAACGTCCATTCAAGAAAATGTATTTAGAATTACAAGTATATATTTATGTGTCCTGTCCTATTTAATATTCAACTAGATTTCATTCATTTAAATGATAAATATATATATGTAATAAATATAAAAGTACACGAATCAAAAAATAAATAAATTTTGATTGAGAAACAAATAATATATAAAACAGTAACCTCATTCTAAGATTAAACTAAAAATGAATGGATTCGCAAGTAACATGGCATTACTATGGAGGAACTTCTAAAAACTTTCAATCCCCCCCCCCAAATGAAGTTATATTTAATTAATTACAAGTGTAAAAGAACTATTTCATGAATACCGTGGAAAACTGATAAACTTTCAATAAAGTTACAGTTTCGAACAACCGATTTTTTTTTAAACACAGATTTTCGCAAAACATTTAATTCTCTTCCTAATATTAATTACGAGGTGTGTAAATTAAGTAATGAGAGTGATTTTTTATCTTTTTTTTATTCAAATAAAATTACAATTCAACATTGTCCCCTTCAAAGTAACTACCTTGGGAAGACACACAGCGCTGAAGACGATTCTTCCATTCGTCATAGCAGTGCTGGAACTCGGATACTGGAATAGACTTCTGTTGGTCGGTTACGGCTGTTTGAATATTCTCCAATGTTCCAAAATGACGTCCCTTGAGGTGATTTTTCAATTTAGGGAACAAAACAAAGTCACATGGACTCAAGTCAGGTGAATAAGGAGGCTGAGGAGCCACAGGAATGTTATTACTGGCCAAATACTCATTAATGTGAAAGATTTTTCGGAACCATTTTTGCACAAATTTTTCTCATCCCCAATTCATTAGTCAAAATTTGATGAACGGTTGTGTGAGTCAAATTCAACTCTTCACCGATCATTCGGACTGTCAAACGACGATCTGAACGCATGAGATCGCGGATTCTGCCAACATTTTCGTCGATTCTTGAAGATGAAGGCCTTCCGCTGCGAGGCTCGTCTTCAATTGATTCCCTTCCTTCTGCAAACGACTTAAACCACCTAAAAACCTGTGCTCTCGACAAAACATTGTCTCCATAGGCCTGGCCCAGTTTTTCAAACGTTTCCGTTGCACTGTGCCCAAGTCTGAAACAAAACCTGATAGCACAACGTTGCTCGTAATTGATGTCACTCATTTTTAAAACGCACTGAAAAAAACCTTTGCTCACAAAAAAAGTCACTACGGACGGTGCAACAACTCTAGCCATTTCAAATTTGCACTGGACATGTATCAGATGTTTACTTGCCCTACCACACATGCGCCGCGTCTCCAGTGTTGCCAGATGGAACACTAGAAAATCAGTCTCATTACTTAATTTACACACCTCGTATATAAGTGAGAAAACCGTATAATATATTAAAAATGGCAAAATAAGATTGTTAGGTTAAAGGCATTAGCGAGATGAAAATTGTAACATGTGAAATCTCAGCCTTATATTGATGATTAGTTGCTACTGAACAATCCCTACTCTGCTATTAATAATAATAATAATAATAATAATAATAATAATAATAATAATAATAATAATAATAATAATAATAATAATAATAATAATTATCTGGTGCGGACAACTTCGCGATTGATGATACTAATTCTACCTCTCATGAAAAAAAACAAAAAAATTATTTTGTCAACAAAACAAAAACCCTTTGGGAAATTTACAATTTAATTTCATGTTTTGTAAAAATCAGATTTAGTGGACTGTTTGAATACTTCCATTTAAAGTTTGCGTTTTCGTACTTAGAGTACCTCAAAACGTAAAGAAGTAAAAAAAAAGTAATTAAGTGGAAAAGTTAAAGTAGAAAAGTAGTTAGCGCGTTGGAATCCCATGCGGAGGTCCCGGGTTCGAGACCAGTGCTATACCCTTAGATTTTTTCTTACTAGGAGCCTTTACAGATTACTGTTCGTTGATGGACAGTGTTGTCTGTAACGAAAGAACACTGTCCGGAGGCCGGAAGTGCACTGAGAAGGCTCCGGGCGCCAATGACAGCACGCTTAATGTCCAACTATCAAATTAGGTGGACGATGGTCATGGACGAGAGCGGAATCACATACTTTACCACTGACATTTTTTTAAACTAGTATAAATTTAGCAGTTATACACGTTACTCGAACTGGGGGACTTCCCAGTTACATGTCCATACTTATAATAACCTCCTACACTAAACCCGCCTCTCATAACATATATTTCTGGTGTAAAAACTCATTTTCTGAAATTTGACACGATCGCAATACTTCCTCTCATTACTAAAGTGTAAGAGAAAGTAAAAGAAATTATTTCTGGTGAAACCTCCGATTTTGAAAAGCTGACTTGAAAGAGAAAATGAAACAAACAAACAAAAAATTCAGAAGTTCGTTTATATTTCTAGAGAGTTGAGTTAAAACTCTTGTTAAGTAGGTTAAGTTAACAATTACGTTGTCTGTTTAAAGAGAAACATCTATACAATGTTTAAGTGCAACACTGTAGACGATCTTCATAATTCAATTTGGTTAAAATAACTCTTTAGGAACTTTATATTATAACACATTTAATTGTTCAAATTAAATGCTGCTCAAATGATAATTATGTTAAGATTCATTCTATAACATTGAATAGAACTTCTGTATACATGATTTTAAGTCTCAGGGACTTTAAAGAATAATTAAAATACAATGAACAAAATTAGGAAATATAATAAATGAAGTATGAAATAAACTTCAAAAAATCACATCAATTTAACAGTTGAGATTGTAGCTCGTCTGATAAAAGAATGACCCCATATGTTTTGGGATTGCAAACTAAGCAAAGCAGATGGGCTTCTTGGCAGGAGGGGGGATTGTTTTAAAAAAAATGAAATAATCAAGTTTTTTTAACAAAACATTCAAACATTTCAAACGATGTAAAGCTGTGAGACACATGGTAAGAAGGGTATTAAATGAACCCGAACTCGATAGGGAGAGATTATAACCGAAAAGAAAAGTAATTGGAATAGAAGTTGGAAATTAAATGAATGACGTTCTTCTATCTAAGAAATTATTAACACCAAGATCAACTATTTTCATTGTAACCTTCAACCAACGTGACGAATAGACAGACTATCAAATTAATATCAGTTTTTATTTGTTTACTCTAATTATTTCATTCTTTATATAGTTTTACTCCCTATACTTGCCAAAATCCTGGAAAAAACTGCTGTTAAAGAAACTTTTTCCTATCACATCAATCCGAAACATCGATTTGTTTTCCATTCATATCATTCTACAACAGCAGGTACATCGCGATGTGTATGCCATCGCTTTTTCCCTTAAACGGAAGCAGTACTGGCCCGGATATCTTTCTTGGAATCGCTGAAGCATGAGTAATGTGATGAGGGCTTGTTTAAAAACATGGGGATTTCTTCTCCATGTACGTGTTTTTAAACATGTCTCTCTTTCTTTTGAAATACAGGATACTTGAACCCGTACTTCTTATACACAACAAGATCGCATTTTCACGGATGTATTCAATCCTTTCCTAAAAACTTGATCCCCTTGAATGCTTATCGCTTTTTTACTGGAACATATCCCCCAAAAGCTTGAATATTGGCTCTTAAAATGGCAAATAAAAGTGAACCCACATCATTATTAAAGTGCGTTGAAAAATCCTTCCGCCGGTCCTCATTAACCAAAACTCTAATCTCTTCCTTTGATCTTAAGTTTAATAGGTTTCCAGTTAGACAAAAACTGACTTAGTGCTCAAACAACTCAAACTAAATAAACGGTTCTGACAACTCCAAGATTTCTACAAAACAAAACAGTGCACTAACTTTTACTACTGAAACCTATTATAGTCTTATGACTTTGAAATTTGGGAACAATTCTCAAGCATTCCTATTCCAAGCATAGAACGGTGGTACGTGTTTTGAAACAACACTTAGGAAGAGAAAGAGTGAGAGACTTTTGAATCGCCACTGTCCTACAATTATCCAAAATTAATTTTCTTAAAAAAATATTTTTCATAAAAGTGATAGGCCTATTTGTACATATTTTGTAATGGGAAGTTTAAAAAAAAAAATTGTTCGAGCGAAATTCGCAAAAAAAGAAAAGAAAAAAGTACAGTAAAGTACAGTTCAGTTGACGGATTAGGGCTGAAATCTTCATGATTCTGATCCCTATCCAAATCTTGATCTAAACGGAGTGTTAAGATTGAGCTTTCTGCAGCTTTTCTTTTTTTGAGATGTTTTATTCACACACAATATACAAATACAGATTAATCGCTAAAAACGTTGTATATTCAGAGTACCCCAAACACGTACATATTTCTGCTGAAAAGACAATTTAGACAATATGACGAGATCGCAATTTTTCCTCTTACAGCACAGAAAGAAAATTAGGAATCCTATTAATCAATTTTTACTTTCTTTTACTCTCCTAGTAAGAAGAAGTATTGTAATCGTAACAAATTTTCGATATCGAGTTTACACCGGAAATATCCGTTTTGAGGTCCTCTGAGTCCAAAAAAGTGGTTTTTATCAAATAGTGTGAGTGTGTGTGTGTGTGAACAGCATAGCGCGAAAACGAATAACCGTAGAAAGTTGAAACATGATATTCCGTTTAGGTATCACGAAGGGTTCTAACAGTACGTTATCTGTCACAATTCCTCAACCGGAAGTACCAGTTTACTAGTTGGACTTTTTACTTTTTTGCGATGTTCTCAAAAATGGATCCGACGATTTTCTTTGAACTGGAACATCAATCACATATACACAGAGCTACAACTTTTATTTGAAACATTTCTCCGGGAAAATGCATTTAAGGGCACTTTCGGGGGAGTGGTGGGTTAGGTTTCTATCTAAAGTGCTATCATAGTTGATCATACAATTCTATCATCTAAATAATGTTAATTAGAATTAAATATGTTGTTGAAATTCCGAGTTTGAAAAAAATCGGATAACCGGAAGTGCGTTTACTTTGCAAACTTTACTAAATGATTTTTTCAAATTTTCGCAATTTTCTCAAAAATGGCTCCGACGATTTTCTTGATACTTCGTATATAAACTAACCATGCAAAGATCTACAACTTTTATTTATCTAAAACATTTCTCTGGGAAAATTCATTTAAGAGCACTTTTAGCGGAGGGGTGGGTTTTATGTTTTTCTCTAAAGTGCTATCACAGTTGATTATACAATTCTATCATCTAAACAAAATTAATTAGAAATAAATAGTTGGCCAAAATTCCGAGTTTTAAGAAATTTAATAAACCGGAAGTGCGTTTTTACTGAACAGTTTTTTTTTAAGTTTTCGACGGATTTCGTTAAATTTGGTACACATACTATAAAATTTGTCAATTATAATTTTGAGAACTGGAGTAAGAGAATGTTGTGTGAGTGTTTCACACAAGATTTTTTTAGTATTAAATGGTGTTTTTTTCATTTATTTTATTTACAATTTCTTACAAATAGCTCTAGCAATGAAGTCCCTATAATAGGACTGATACGTGACCTAAGTCACATCCTATTTCCCATAGAGAACATTATCGCATCCCAAACAAAATGAAAAATATCCCAACGTTTCACACCACTACTCAATGTTAAACTATCACTCTTCTCAACCATTTCTCTCTTTCAAAGATTACTCTCAGTTATTGTTATTTGTTAAAACATAGCAAAGCTTTCAGCACCACTGTTCGGGAGTTGCTCTACGCCTACTTACGGTTTTAAGGTAAAGTAAAATTCTGAAAAATGTGTAGGAGCCGTTTCCAAGAAATATCGACGTTTTCTTTAATATTAAAAACGGCTATAAACTAAAGTAAACATTTTCTTGGTAAGTATTATAAACTTATAATCATAAAATATGGTAGTAAAAGAAAGAAAGAATTGTTTTAGTTTAAATCCTGGCAATCTTATAATAGACCAACAAATAATAAAAAATATTTATAAATTTGATATTAAACCCAATAAAAAAACGGGTTTAAGTAAAGCCTGCCTATAATATTTTGTGTGGGCCTGGAATATGCGATAGAAAATTACAGGCACATCAAAAATTCTGATTTGAAAAAGGAGTATGTGACTGACTTTAACTTAATGCAGTTCACAAAATGTTAAGTTTTCTTCTAAAGTAGAATAGCCTTGAAGAAATTAGGTTGGGAAAGCCTCTCTGAAAGACATTATATAGGGTAAAGCTAGGAGAGATGACGCACATTTCAAAGTTAAGCGCTGTATCAAAATGTAGGAGGTATATTAAAGAGGTAATTCTTATAAAACATATGTCAACTACTATTATCTACAAAAAAAAAATGTGATTTTTCAAAATAAAGATATTCTCATTTATCCCAGAAACAAAATATAAATACACTACATGTGGCCGTCTCTCCTACTATGGCAGGATAGATGACGCACCATAGGTAGGAGACCTCTCCTCTGTGAAGGTAACATGGCTGATCGACATGAAACTTGGTAAACACTATGTCTTCGAGTCCAACTTTAACTACAGCTGGAAATCTTTCGTTTCAACTCCAATTAATATATTATATAAAAAAATATGGTGTGAAACACTCACACAACTTTCTCTTACTCCAGTTATCAAAATGATAATTGACAAATTTTATACTTTGTGTACCAAATTTAATGAAATTCGTCGAAAACTAAAAAAACCTGTTCAGTAAAAGCGCACTTCCGGTTTACTAATTTTCTTGAAATTCGGAATTTCAACCATCTATTTATTTCTAACTAATTATGTTTGGATGATAGAATTGTATAATCAACTAGGATAGCACTTTGATGAAAATCTAACCCCACCCCTCCCCTAAAAGTGCCGTTAAAAAAATTTTCCCAGAGAAATGTTTTAAATAAAAGTTGTAGATCTTTGTATGTTTAGTTTATACAGGAAGTTTCATAAATCATTTAAGTAAAGTGGTAAAGTAATCGCACTTTCGGTTATCCGATTTTTCAAACTCGGAATTTCAACAACATATTTAATTCTAATTAACATGATTTAGATGACAGAATTGTCTAATAAACTGAAATAGCACTTTAGATAGAAACCTATCCCCACCCCTCCCCCAAAAGTACCCTTCAGTGCATTTTCCTGGAGAAATATTTCAAATAAAAGTTGTAGCTCATTGTATGTGTGGTTGTTGTTTGGAGTTTAAAGAAAATCGTCGAAGCCATTTTTGGAGAAAATCGCAAAAAAGTAAAAAAAATCCAACTAGTAAAGTGGTACTTCCGGTTGAGGAATTTTGACAGATAACGTAGTGTCAGATCCCACGGTGATAGCTAAACGGAATATCAAGTTTCAACTTTCTACGGTTTTTCTTTGTGAGTTATGCGGTGCCCATACAGCATATCACACACACATAGACAGACACAGACCATTTGCTAAAAACTACTTTTTTGGATTCAGGGGACCTCAAAACGGATATTTCCGGTGAAAACTCGATATCGAAAATTTGACACGATTACAATAATTCCTCTTACTAGGGGAGTAATAGAAAGTAAAAAATTTACTAAGCGTTATGAAAACACACGCTGATGCTTATAAATGTTCCTAGAACACAGAAAAACACACAAAATAACTGAAGAATTTTGCAATATGTTCGCTTCTGATCTCTCTACTCCTCAACTAACTTCCATGACGCCACCAGGTGGCAAACAAGAGAAGTAAAGCCTGAGTCTTCTATCATACCGCGTTATCTCTCCTAGCTTTACCCTAATTTTTTTTTTTTTTTTAAATACTTCAAAGAAAAGTGATAGGCCTATATTCTGTGTAGCTTAATAGAAAAAAATTTAAAGAAATTGCGAGCAAAATTGTAAAAAGAATATAAGTTTGAACTCGCGATTTTCCTTTTTTGTGAGCCATAATGTTCTTTCTCTCTAAACTTCATTTCTTCTCTCTCTCTCTCTCTCTCTCTACAGATACACACTATACACATACTCCCCACAACCAATGTTAAAATAGACATGATTTTCGTACACAGACAGCTCTGCAAACCTTTTTTTTTTATTTATTTTTTAATGTAAGGCGCGTCAACATTATAGTCATTTGCGCCCGGAGCCTTGTCAATGCACTCCGACACTGCCGGTTCACTCGTTACAAACAACACTGTCCATCACCGGATAGTGAGCTGTAGAGGCTCCTCCTACAGCTCATTTTCTCGGAAGAGAAAATCTAAGGGCTGGACTCAAACCTGGGATCTTCGCGTAAGCTAATCAATCCCTTCCCTAAAACTTTGTTTGCGATGCTAACAAAATTCAGAAAATCCTGAAATGAATGGAAATTTTCTCTCATAAAACTACAAGAGAAAATATAAATATATATTATATCGTTGTCCTATATTTCTTAACATTATAGTTTTTCTTACAAGTATTTAAAAAAAGATCGAATTCTCATCAACAAATTATATATAATCATATATAACTATTTTAATAGAATTAGTATTAAATTATATAAAAATACAGGGAGGACAACGTTTAATCTAAAATGAGGTCAAACACTTTAAAGACTTCTTATACCCCCGTTTTAAAACAAAACAAAAAAAAACTATCCTAACTTTCACACATATAATTCACACACACACACACACACACACACACACAATTTTTAGAGAAACCATAAGAATTTATCACCAAAATAATCTATGAATAATAATATTCAAAGTTTAGTAATACAATAATTTTTACTTACTATTACTCAAGTAATAAAATATAAGAGAAGTATTGCGAGAAGTATCGTGTTATATTTTAGCAATTGAGTTATCACCGGAAATACATGTTTTGAGGTCCTCTGAGTTCGAAGAAACTGTTTTCTAGAATGTTGAGTGTGTTTGTGTGTGTGCGTATACGAACAAAATATCTCAAAAACGAAAAATCACAGGAAGTTTAACTTGGTATTCCGTTTTACTTTAAACTTCCCATCCTATCTAAATAATAAAAATACTTATAACTTTTATTTGAAACATTTTTCCCCTTGAAAATTATTTTTTTTTTTTAGGGGTTCTGAGGGAACTGTATGTCACCTATATGATATCAATACCCATTAGAAATAATGCTAAATTAATAATGATTTTAATAATTTGAAAAAAATCGGTATACCGGAAGGTTTTGGAGATTTTTGAAATTTTCACAGAAACGGCTAAATCGATTTTCTTTAAACCTGAAATAATGACGGCATAGATAAAAAAAAAAATCTGGTGTGAAACACTCATACAACTTTCTCTTGCATCTAGTTCACAAAATTATAATTGACAAATTTTATAAATACCTAGTGTATCAAATTTAATGAAATTCGTAGAAAACTGAAAAAAAAAATGTTCAATAAAAAGGCACTTCCGGTTTACTAATTTTCTTGAAATTCGGGATTTTTGCCATCTATTTATTTCTTAATTAATTTTGTTTGGATGATAGAAGTGTAATAATCAACTATGATAGCACTTTACAGAAAAACATAACCCCACTCCTCCCCTAAAAGTGCCCTTAAATGAATTTTCCCAGAGAAACAGTTGTACATTTTTGTATGCGTAGTTTATATGCAATATGTTTGAGTAAATCGCGAAAAAGTGAAAAAAAAAAAATCATTTAGTAAAGTGGTAAAGTAAACGCACTTCCGGTCATCAGATTTTTTTTTTTCAAACTCGGAATTTCAACAACACATCTAATTCTAATTAACATTATTTAGATGATAGAATTGACTAATAAACTGAAATAGCACTTTACAGGAAACCGTAACACCACCCCTCCCCCAAAAGAAACCCTTAAATGCATTTTCCCGGGGAAATGTTTCAAATAAAAGTTGTAGCTTTTTGTATGTTTAGTTGATGTGACAAGTATCAAGAAAATCGTTGAAGCTATTTTTGAGAAAATCACAAAAAAGTAATAAAAAAAAAAAGTAGTAAAGTGGTACTTCCGGTTGAGGAATTTTGACAGATAAGGTACAGTCAGATCCCATGGTGATTACCTAAATGGAATATCAAGTTTGAACATTCTACGGTTTTTCGTTTTTGAGCTATGCTGTTCACATACACACAGATATACGCGCACGCACGCACACACACAATTTGCTAAAAACCACTTTTTTGGACTCAGGGGACTTCAAAACGGATATTTCCGGTGAAAACTCGAAATCAAAAATTTGACACAATTACAATACGTCATCTTACGAGGACAGATCATTTTTCTTGAAACACGGAATTTTGGTAAATCTATTTATTTATTTCTAATTAATTTTGTTTAGATGGTAGAATTGTATAATCAACAACTATGACAGCACTTTAGAGGAAAACATAACCCCACCCCCTCCCCCAAAAATACCCTTAAATAAATTTTCTCTGAGAAATGTTTAATAAAAAAAAATTGTAGCTCTATGTGACCTCAAAACGCATTATTTCCGGGGGAAAACTGGATATCGAAAATTTGACAAAACACTTCCTCTCACTAAGGTATAAGAGAAAAGTGAGCACATAACGAATAATTAAATTAAAATCGTTAATTAGATTAATTAGAAAGATCATATATTTAATTAGTAATTCACAAAGAATAAGAAATATATTATAATTAACCAATAATAATTCTTGGAAATTAAAATGAAAAAGGAAGAAGACTGAAAAATTAAATTAAAAATTAATTTAATTAAATTTTTCAAAAAAAGTTTTAACATCTAAACTTTGCCAATTAAAAGTTTATAATTAAGTTTTCATAAATTGTAGATTTAATTTGATTAAATAATACTGAGGGGGGGAAAAGAAAAAAATCAGAAGAATATTAGGAAATATTTTATACAATAATTTGAAACAGTAATTTTCCATCAATATTATGAAATTCAAACGATGATATTACATAGAGATAAATAAAAAGTGGGGGCCTTGCAATAAAGTTTATATATTTCACTTTGAATGGGAAGTGGATTATGTTATAAAAAATTAAAAAAAATTCAACACTGTATTTATAAAAAACTCAGTTAATTAAAAATGATAGAATTAATTGATAAACTCAAAACTTTTATTAGATGTGATTAAATGCGCAAGCGCATATATATGTACATTAATATTGTACGGAGTTTTTTTTTTTAATAAAGTAAAATATTCGAAATTATACGAAATATTTTATGAAAGAATTATAACGATTAAATTAAATTTCAATTAAAAAAAAAAAAATCAATATTCTGGGGAAAATGTTTAAAAAAAAAAAAGTGATAAGTATTTATGAATATATATATTATACGACGAACGAAGTTTAACGAAAATTGTTGGACCCGCTGGGGGGGGAAAACAACCCACTTCCGGTTGTTGATAAATTTTGCCAGAAATCTTAGTGTCAGATACGGGGAGTAGTACCAAGTTCGAGGTTACTGTGATTTTTGTTTTTGGGATATATATTGTTCTCTCTCACACTCTCTCTCTCTTTCACACACACACACACATACATACACGCACACGCACCATTCGCTAAAAATTTCTGTTTTCCAGCTTTACGGATCCAACCATAACAAATAGATGGTGGGAATTATACTTGTTAGTTACCAAAATATTTTTTTTCGGAAAAATGTTATATCACATCTAGTGAGCCGTTTTCTCCAGAACATCCGAAGAACTAAGAAATGTCCTATGTAAATTGGACTTCAGTTAACCGATTTTTTTTTTTGCTAATTTGAAATTCGAGCTATTTTTTTTTAGTCTACGAGGTGTGTAAATTAAGTAATGAGACTGATTTTTTATCTTTTTTTTATTCAAATAAAATTACAATTCAACATTGTCCCCTTCAAAGTAACTACCTTGGGAAACCACACAACACTGAAGACGATTCTTCCGTTCGTCATAGCAGTGCTGGAACTCGGGTACTGGAATAGACTTCAGTTGGTCGGTTACGGCTGTTTGAATATTCTCCAATGTTTCAAAATGACGTACCTTGAGGTGATTTTTCAATTTGGGGAACAAAAAAAAGTCACATGGACTCAAGTCGGGTGAATAAGGAGGCTGAGGAGCCACAGGAATGTTATTACTGGCCAAATACTCATTAATGTGAAAGATTTTTCGGAACCATTTTTGCACAAATTTTTCTCATCCCCAATTCATTAGTCAAAATTTGATGAACGGTTGTGTGAGTCAAATTCAACTCTTCGCCGATCATTCGGACTGTCAAACGACGATCTGAACGCACGAGATCGCGGATTCTGCCAACATTTTCGTCGGTTCTTGAAGATGAAGGCCTTCCGCTGCGAGGCTCGTCTTCAATTGATTCCCTTCCTTCTGCAAACGACTTAAACCACCTAAAAACCTGTGCTCTCGACAAAACATTGTCTCCATAGGCCTGGCACAGTTTTTCAAACGTTTCCGTTGCACTGTGCCCAAGTCTGAAGCAAAACCTGATAGCACAACGTTGCTCGTAATTGATGTCACTCATTTTTAAAACGCACTGAAAAAACCTTGCTCACAAAAAAAGTCACTACGGACAGTTCAACAACTCTAGCATTTTCAAATTTGCACTGGACGTGTATCAGATGTTTACTTGCCCTACCACGCAGCATGCGCCGCGTCTCCAGTGTTGCCAGATCGAACACCAGAAAATCAGTCTCATTACTTCATTTACTCACCTCGTATAACCCTTCTACCATGCAGTAGTATAGAGCGGCGACAAAAGGCTTTCCAACCATCTCTATCTCCTGCCTCCTTCCGAGCATTTAAAACCAAATCTTACCTCGCTTTTAATATTATCCTAGCATGTGATTCAGCGTCAACCTCTTGGTCCTCGCTTCCATGGAAGTCCATGCGCCACTACGTGGGTCAAACCGCCGTAACTGTGAGTTTTGGACCCGCCGTTCCATCAGCGAAATTACATTAAGTGAAACGCGAATAGTTTGGTTCCGAACTTCTATCATGCCTGATCTTTTTTGCCACTTAGCGTCGTAAAAATCTCATTTCTTGAGCCTGCAGTTTAGACTCATGTTTTGTGGTAATGGCCCAAGATTCGCAACCCTTTAGGTCAGGAGAGGCAAGAACGTGGACTTTATACAGCCAACTTGGTTTTATCGGAGGAATTCCAGCAATGCTTTCTTTAAAAAACAAAAAAAAAACCAAATCGATTTGTTTTCGAAACAAATAGCAAAAATCTGCAAATACCAGAAAGAATCTGAAGGAAGACTTTATAGTAGCAGCCAGATGAAATAAAGAGTAGTATTCAAAATAATTTGGCAAGATTCGATAAACATTAATTACATATGCAGATGGTGGATTCAATGGGGGTATGAGTCATTATTCAAGTATTCTTACTAAAACATGAAGAGAGTTTAGAACTGACACGGTTTTACACATTTCTTTTAGATTAATTCAAATGTTAAGGAAAATAAATTAATAAATTATGAAAATAAATTTCCATAAGAGGTTAAAAAAGTATTGCGATCATGTCGATATTCAGCATCGAGTATTTTGAGTTTTCCCCGGAAATATACGTTTTGTGGTACTGTGATGGATGCAAGAAACTTGAAATAATATTAATTTTTAAATAAATCTAAATTATCAAAATATGTAACATACTCTTGCAAAAGGACAAGCCAGGTATACACAAGTCCAGTTACTGGTACGGTACAAGAACAATTATGGCATTGTACTACCCCCTTCTCGTAACAGGGGAGGCACTAAACGGACAAAGAGAAGAGATTGTTTTAAAACAGACTAGTGCTAGAAATCAAGGTGGAAACATCGAAACACTACTTCAGGAATCGCCCTTTTCAAATCAGTGCCAGTTATAAGTTAAAACATAAAAGTTTAGCATCTAATCTAGATTAATTAATTGATTTATTATACTTAATCGCTGTGATATTATAAAGCTATTTAAATTCAGTTAGAAAATATATTTATTTTATAATCAGTGGTGCTTTCTTGATTATATTCTTATTACTTCTATCTCAAACATAATTACAAGCCCTTTATACAAAATCACTCGTGCTACTTACTACAAGCTACCTACACACATCCACGCCATAACATTACAGTACCCTAAAATGGTGTATGTGTGTCACTCTCACTCTCTCTCTCTCGTAATATATGAAATTGGTTAACCGGAAATGCGATTTTACAGAAAAAACTTCAGAGTTATCCTTAACTTTAACCTTATCTAATATAACTATAATTAATTATCGAAGTAACTATAATATAATGAGATATATAACTAACTATAATAATACCTAAGATATAATAACCCTATATCATTATTATTTAAAACATATATTTCGAAAAAATAAATTGATTTTTAGGATGTTCTGGGGGGGCAATTTATGACGTTAATATTTCAATAGTCAGTTTTTTTTTGGTTTATTGGGAATCAAATGTTAAGTATAATTTAAAATTATTATCTTAATAATTTATCAAAATTTATCAAAGTCTATATTGATGACAAAATTTACGGAATACCTCATATAATTAAGAGAATTGTAACCAGGAAGTTTTATTAACAGATAGTAAAGGGATGCCCGGTGATTCATTAAAATATTTAAAATGTTAACGGACAGTCTTTTCTCCCATACTTTGTTCCCCGGATTTATTTCTTCATTATTTCCGCCATAAATATTTAGATCTATATTAATAATTATTATTTAAAAAAAAAAAAAAAAATCTTTATTACATAACTATTTACGAAACAATAGACGATTGGTATGCAAACAAAATATAAAACAAGGTTTCCTGGTGGTACGCCCTCTAGCGAAAGAAAATCTTTTTTATAACGGAATAAACAAAAAAAAAAAATTATTTTAATCTTCAATTAATTGACAGTTAAATTTTTATAAAAATATTTCTTCCCACTTCTTGGTCAAATTTGGCGAATGTTACCTATTTTATTTGTTATGCAAATTTTTTTTTTATTAAAACTGTAAATGAGGTTGTGGCTTAGCATTAATTATGAATGATTAAAATATGTTTATTCATATTAACGATTCAATGTTAGCTGTTTTTAATTTTCAATTATTTTAGTGGGAGTATATGAAGATTTATATGTCACTCCTCAATATAGAGAGAATATCTCCTTACTTTGCTTTTCTTCAGAATCGTTTGGCTAGCCATAATATAGTGTATTTACTATTATTTTAATTATAATAAGTTAAATAAACAATTATTGCTTCGTCTACGAGCAGTTGAATGGGAAATGGTTTACACGGATTTGGTAAGTGATGGTTGTTATCGCTGGGGAGCTAATAAACTGGTGAGCATTGTAATCTTAGTAAGCGATTTGTACGAAGATCTGCCCAACAAGAACCCACTAACACAATACACCGAAGCTTGGCAGGCTGCCCACCATGCCTCTAACACCCAGCTTTTAAAAAGCATACTATTATTTCAAAGTATTGTCTTGTGGGGATGATCAAGTAAACGACCTTCTTATAATTCAGTCAATTAATATTGATGGAGAAAAATTATCAAGTCACAATATTGTTACGGTAAAATCGTAATATAGTAATATATAGTGAATAAATGAACATGAAAATGCTTAACATGATAAATCGGTTAACACGAAAATGTTTTCGCTTTTCGGTCAAACAAAATATATTTGTTTTCTGCAGTCGCATTGTCACCCAGATTTTTTGACTTATTTTTTTTTTTTCATTAGACGGAACAAAATAAACAATGGCTGCCACTGTTGCTTCGTTACTGCTTGTCTTAGGGTAACTGGGTAATTAGACGCATTGCCATTTGTCAAAAAATTTCAATCTATTAAAATCAGTTAATTTTCGAATTCGATGATGGCTTTGTTGAAGTTGGTGAAATCGATGAATATCCGCACCAGAAAATGCGGAACACCATGTAAAGTATACGCGCGTTATTTTTAGATGCACATTCGAATGACGAAATGAATAAATCGATGGACAAGATATCGAACACTTTGTCGACAATTTAATATTGAAAAAGATACTGCAAAAAAAAATATCAATTTTTTTTTCCAAAAAAAAAAAAACAGTAATTTTTTTTTTACTAAGTAAGAGGAAGTATTGTAATCGTGTCAAATTTTCGATATCGAGTTTTCACCGGAAATATCCGTTTTGAGGTCCCTGAGTCCAAAAAAGTGGTTTTTAGCAAATGGTCTGTGTGTGTGTGTGTGTGTGTGTATATATGTGAACAGCATAGCTCAAAAACGAAAAACCGTAGAAAGTTGAAACTTGATATTCCGTTTAGGTATCACCATGGGATCTGACACTACGTTATCTGTCAAAATTCCTCAACCGGAAGTACCACTTTACTAGTAAGATTTTTTACTTTTTTGCGATTTTCTCAAAAATGGCTCCGACGATTTTCTTTAAACTCCAAACATCAACCACACATACAAAGAGCTACAACTTTTATTTGAAACATTTCTCCGGGAAAATGCCTGAAGGGCACTTTTGGGGGAGGGGTGGGGTTAGGTTTCCATCTAAAGTGCTATTTCAGTTTATTAGACAATTCTGTCATCTAAATGAAATTCCGAGTTTGAAAAAAATCGGATAACCGGAAGTGCGTTTACTTTACCACTTTACTAAATGATTTATACACTTTTTCGCAATTTTCTCAAAAATGGCTCCGACGATTTTTTTTGAAACTTCGTATATAAACTAAACATGCAAAGATCTACAACTTTTATCTAAAACATTTCTCTGGGGAAATTTTTTTAAGGGCACTTTTGGGGAGGGGAGGGGTTAGATTTTCATCAAAGTGCTGTCCTAGTTGATTATAGAATCCAAACATAGTTAGAAATAAATAGATGGCTGAAATTCCGAGTTTCAAGAAAATTAGTAAACCGGAAGTGCGCTTCTACTGAAAAGTTTTTTCAGTTTTCGACGAATTTCATTAAATTTGTTACACAAACTATAAAATTTGTCAATTATCATTTTGAGAACTGGAGTAAGAGAAAGTTGTGTGAGTGTTTCACACCAGATTTTTTTTTACGTGTTTTTTTATTAAATACATATATATGTACATATAATTATTTATGTATCTAATATATATTGTCCCTACACAATATCGCATATAAATGTAAGTATAGACTGTCACTGTATGAACCTACAAGTGTAAATTTTAGCAGGAACACGAATCAATAAAATTTGACGATATCGAAAATATTGGCGAGTTTTTTGGCAAGCATCTTTTAACTCGAAAAAATATTTCGGTCCCCACAGTTTCGTGTTGTAAAAGATTTTCACTGTGGTTTCATTATAATAAAATTATGACTTGACCACTCTTTTTCATCTTATTAAGTAATCATATAATTGTTTATAATCAAGATAAGTTATATGATCACTTTTTGTAAATTCTAAGTCTATTCTTTTTAAAGTTTTAAGTCGTAAATTAAAAAAAAATAAAATACAAAAACAAAATACCTATTTTGAAAAAAAGAAACAGAAAACGTAGAACATTCTTATTAAACTGTAACTTAAATTGGCTTAATCGAAAAAAAAAGCAAATAAGTTTATAATAAATCTGTAGGACTACAATCATTGTTTGAATTGAATTTCCATACATAAATTGGCAATACTTTTGGCTTCTTTCCAATGTTAAGGTTAATCTGTAATATGCAAATTAGGAATATGTAAATGCAAATACTGATCCTATAATCAACAGTTTTATTGGTTCCATGTAACACCCTACTAAATGAACTTGATACAAACCTGCCAATTACCCACAGAACCCAAGACAAACTGTCGGGCACAAGTTGTATAAATGACAGTTGCGAAGAAACTATTGTGTAGTGGATATAACGTATTTATTAGTATTGTTTGGAAGAAAAACTTTGGTTGAGTAAAGTTACATTACTGAAAACTATGGTCGCAAGGGGTATCTGTTGCATGCAGTTACTTGGGGAGTAGCGATCCCAAGGGTTACCACAGTTCAGTTACTCCATGCACTTTGTCAGAACAGTACACAATATACTTAAACTACATATATTCTACACTTTACAGAGAAGGACAAACACAGTACACAAAAACTAGGATCTCCGTCCATAGTTAATTGGCGAAAGCCAAGGAATCAGCTCAGTGGTAGCACGCTGGACTAGCAACGCGGCTTGCTAGCCCTTAGATTTTCTCTTCCTAGGAGGCCCTACAACTCATTGTCCGGTGATTGGCAGTGTTGTCTGTAGCTAGAGAACATTGCTTGGAGGCCGGCTGTGCATTGGAGAAGACTCCGGGGGCACAACAGATCTTTCAGGTCGCCGTGCAATAATCCCCTACAACAATCTACAATCTACTGGAAACTATTTGCATTAAGTGCGAATAATAAACACTGCAAGGACTTCAAGTTGTAATATTTTATAGAGAGAGTAAACGTCGCGTAAGAAGAGAGTGACAGACGGACTGGCAGAGTGAAAGTACGTTGAATGTTGACGGTAGACAGTGACTCCAATGAGTTAGTGAGCGGTCAGGCACTACTTTCTATACAGGTGGCTGGATTAGCCCCTACACTTCTTTTGACTTCTCCTTCCAGTACCACATGTGCTCATTAGTTTACACTCTCCACGAGCTTGAGGTGGGGAGGCGTGAAGTGAACTTGAGGAACACTCTTACAGACAAAGAGTGGCGCAGCCACTCCAAAAACTAAAACTAAAAAGAAAGACGATATCTTGGATCAATATTGTGGTTTTAAATGACGCCATGATGGTAACGAACGGAAAATCACATTTGATTAGTTAAAAACTATTTTTTTCTTCCTTATTTTTGGAGCCTCAGACCTCACATACTATCATAAAACTCTACTAATTCGACAATTTGGACACTATGTAATCAATACCTTCTCTCACAGTCAATAAATAAAACGATAAGCATGCAAAATTTCATAAATTTCAATAATTTTGTTAAGTGTTCGGATAATCACACCTAATTTAAGGTATGCAATAATTTATATACACCAAGAGATAAAAATAGAGACTGATAAACATAATGGTTATCACATTAAGATGTTACTTCCGGTTATTCACTTTTTTCTTTTCTTTTTTTTTTTAATCGCGAGGTATAACAAGATAATTTCACATTATTGATAATAAAAATAATTATTTTGAAAATCAATAGAATAATTTGCTAAATGTTAATATTAAGATATAAAATAATATACAACCAATAAGTTAAATGGATTCCCATTGTTTCAAACAAATACATGGTAACTATGTATAATAAATTAATACATAGAAAATAAGATGCTGGCGCCACATCTGAGATAATCTATCTGCAATTGTATATGAAAAAAATGTTATGTAAAACACTTAACACTATTTTCTCATTCTACAATTCTCATAGTTGTAATTGACATATTATTGTTCAAAATTGGAATTTTACTTAATATATAGAAATGATACTTAAATAAAGCTCTTTAGGAACCTTCCCCACTTATATCAAGTTCTCCAGAAAAATGTTAAAAATAAAAGAAAAAAATGAAGTTATTACATAACGTTTAAAAAGAATCGTAGAAAACTGAAAAAAAAAAAAAACCATTTTATATTGTATATTACAGGGTATCCGCGTGAAGATGTCTCAAGTATGCAACGTTCATATTTTTTGGAATTTTGAGATGCGATTTGTTTTATTAAACTCGTTCAACCATCTATTTTTCAGATTATTTTCAGAACAAAAAAATCTGTGATATAAATTATGTTTTCTCTGTTTTCCAAATATAGTAATAGTAATAGGATCCAAAGAGAAGATCCATAGCAGAGAAAGATAGTCAAAAATGACAGGACCACTCTCTCGGACTAGAGTGGGAGAAACTGCATAAATACAGCGACGGGAGATAGATATACCACAAAGTTCACTCGTAGTCACAACGTGTCATTTTAGGATCCAAAGAGAGAAAGAGAGACAACAATAACAGGACCACTCTCTCGGACTAGAGTGGGAGAAGCTGCATAAATACAGCGACGGGAGATAGATATACCACAAAGTTCACTCGTAGTCACAACGTGTCATTTTAGGATCCAAAGAGAGGATCCATAGCAGAGAGAGAGAGAGAGAGAGAGAGAGACAAAAATGACAGGACCACTCTCTCGCATAAATACAGCGGCGGGAGATAGGTATACAACAGGGTTCATTCGCTAGTCACAACGTGTCATTTACCTTGCCACTCTACCATACTCTACCAATTTAGTGTAAAGTCCAGGTAGTCAGTGTCACTTCTAACATTAATACAGTGTTCAGCCATATCTACTTTGTTCATTCAAACCAAACCATTTCTCTCCTTCATCATACCCATTATAGTAACATATTGATTTATAGCAATATTTTGAAAGTACGTTAAAAAAAATAAAGAAAATTGGATAGATTTCTGGCATAAGCTGAAATATTTATTACCATTTTCTCAATAATTCGTCATGGCCGTCCTCCTTAGCGGATCTTGGGAATATGACCCACCTTATCTTGAAAACGTTACAATAATAAACGTGAAAAAAAAATTCCGGCTTGGTTGCATTCTATCTGGATGCAACTCCCACATACTCACGTTTAGCTCGCATCACCTTTTTTTTTTAGACATGCATTTCTAACATGTCTTGCTTTTCTTCTATTGAAAAGATAAAATTCCCCCCTCCAAAAAAAAACTTCCACAATAGCACCGAACGAGTTTAAAACTAATACTAATGTGTAAATTTAAAATAAAATCTAGTTATCAATACAGATTTTAGGGGTTAAAGGTAATAATGGACTTTACAATAACAGCCAAAGTATATCAAAGTAAGCAATGGAAGGAAAGTGTTTTTTATTAAATCAAGAAAACTATAAAATTTTAAAATTATATTACTCCCTAACAACCCTATTTGAAGACTCAGGAGGACAGATGATGCTACGCAGACTCCCTAAGCTGGCGGCTGTCATATTGCTGTAACACTGGTTGGTGCCGTTCATTGTTATCACGCCAGATGTATAAATATAGTATATTCATTGCATATATGTATGTATTTACTGTTTATTATCTCTTTTGCTTGTTGCATTATTGTATGCAATCGCAACCAATATATATATATATTTGTTTTCAAGAGTTTATTTTTTTGCTAAATGATTGATTATCAGAAAACTGACTTACGTAGAAGTGTTTTAGGGATCAGTGACGTTTTACGTACCTCATGCCGTTCCAAAGTTTAATAATAAATTATGAACAATATAATCAGGTCGTAATAAATTTGAGTTTGAAAAATAAAATCATTTATTTGAATTTTAGAGTTGCCGTAAGAAACATAATCGTATGTTTTATATACATTAAATAAGTTTCCCATTCAATTGAGAAGAAGGGGGGCAACAATCTTATGATTCAATAATATACATACAAAATCTTTGATAAACAATAGAGATTGCTCTCAAAAAACTATATAAATCGAGGGAATGGCATCGTAAAACTATTTGTCAATAATGACAATTAGAGTCTCCTAATCTTTACAATGCGTACAGTAATGGAGAAATTTTATGAGTACGGCCTGGAGTTGCATCAACTGTACGTTGATTTTAAGAGGGCGTACGATTCGGTCTCTCGAATTGGCCTATTCAGAGGGCTAAAAGCATTAGGAGTCCCAGCTAAGGTGATAAGACTGGTTAAAATGACCTTGAGAGACACGGTGGCAAAAGTAGCAATCCAAGGTCAGATGTCCTCAGAGTTCGCTATAAATATGGGCTTAAGGCAGGGAGACCCGGTGTCCCCGATCCCCTTCAACCTGGTATTGGAAATGGCAATGCGAAAATGCACGATTAACCCCGGAGGCAACATATATAACAGAATGTCTGATTATTTGGCCTACGCAGATGATGTAGCCATTATAGCGAGGTCAAAGGCTGCTCTTAGGGAAACCTTTATGGAGTTGGCTGAAGGTGCCGCCAGTTATGGTCTGAAGATTAATGAGGAGAAGACCAAGTACATGGTCACAACTCGGCGCGCGAGATGTTTCAGAGAGTTAATCGCGGGCCAGCACCGTTTTGAGGGCGTTAAAGAATTCAAATATCTAGGAGCCGTCCTCACTAACAAAAATGAGGTAAGTCGCGACATAGACAACAGAATAGCGGCCGGAAACAGGTGTTTGGGAGCGTTAAGACGGACATTCTATAATAGATCCCTGTCAAGAAAGACCAAATTGACGATCTATAAGTCAGTTCTTAGACCCGTGGTAACGTATGGCTCGGAGTCGTGGACGTTGAGGCATGCGGACGAATTGAAATTGAACCGCTGGGAGAGAAAGGTTTTGAGGGCGGTCTATGGACCAGTGTGCCGAGATGGAGTCTGGAGGTGCCGAAAAAACGCGGAATTAAGAGAGCTGTACGGGGAAGAGGACATAGTATCTGTGGTCAAGCAGGGAAGGTTGCGTTGGGTTGGACACGTGCAAAGGATGGAGAGTGAGAGAGCACCACGAAGGGCGCTGGAGGGTCACCCTGGAGGCAGTAGACCGAGAGGAGACCTAGGCTGCGTTGGATGGGTGATGTGGAGGAGGATCTCCGGGAGCTGAACATAAGACAGTGGAGAAGAAAAGCTCTAGATAGAGAGGCTTGGGGTCGGGTATTGGCGGAGGCCAAGGTCCTACATGGGCCGTAGTGCCACAGTTGAGTTGAGTTGAGAGTCCCCTAGCGCTAGTTTTAAAATAATAAGCGATTTCGTTCTTTTCTAATTAAAGAAAAATACTAATAATTACCTATGACAGATCCAATAGAACAACCAATTTTTCACATAAAAACTACTAGTAACATATAAAACTTCTTAGTAAGACATTAACTTCCTCTATAATCAAACAACATAATAATTTCCGGTATTCGTAAATAAATTATGCCCGAAAGAAAAACTCCAATGACCCGATTCCCGTATTTGCTTGTCTAGAATTATTAACTTAGGTATATAGCGTTTATGTTGTTGTTGTTATGTTGTAATAACAAACACTTCCTTGTATTATATATATTTTTAATAAGGCACCTCTTTTTTTTCTTTATTTTTTTACATGTCATAGATGGTGTCGTGCTGCTCAGTTTTACGCAAATGGTCGAGATAGGGTGGCAATTCTGTCTCCAATATTGGGGTACACATAATTCTAGGAAATTTTACTAAAAAAAAAAAAAAAAAATCTGGTGTGAAACACTCACACAACTTTCTCTCACTCCACTTTTCAAAATTGAAAAATTGACAAATTTTAAAGCTAGTATAGCAAATTTAATGAAATTCATCGATCGAAAACTGAAAAAAATCTGTTCAGTAAAAGCGTACTTCCGGTTTACTAAATTTCTTAAAACTCGAAATTTTGACCATCTATTTATTTGTAATTAATTCTGTTTGGATGGTAGAATTGTATAGATAGATAATAATACTTTATTTTTAGAAATATTACAATAGAAAAAATAAATGTATAAATATTAAAACAGCAATGGAATAGATCCGTGTGCTGGAGATCGGTAATTACAAAATATATCATCAATGGAATTGTTATAAAGAAAACAATGAAAATTATTACTTTAGTTAAAAAAAAAAAATTAAATAGAAATAAAATTAAATATTATTTAATGAGATGAAAATATAAAAGAAACAGAACTGGCGACATGATAAATAAATGGATGATTACAGAAGTTGAAAGTGAATGAATTTTACGAAAGTAAAATTACAAATACACAAAGAAGTGCTGAAGTGTCAATTGCTGGAGCGGAAGTTGAATTCTTGGATAAATTGTTAGCGATAAAACCAGGCATGACGTGTATATTTAATAACTTGAATATCTGAGCTATTCAAAACAGAAATAAGGTGGGATTTTATTAGAGTGCGTTGTCCAAAATATAGGAGGCGAAGTTCTGACAGAATTATTGTACATTCAATTACACAGTGTACAGAGCTCAATCTCTCTCTCAATGGACGAGAATTGTGTAGAATTGTATAATCAACTATGACAGCACTTAAGAGAAAAACTAACCCCACCCCTCCCCAAAAAACCTCCTTATATGACATTATCAGGAGAAATGTTTCAAATAAAAGTTGTAGCTCTTTATGTGTGTAGTTAACATTTCTAGTTTAAAGAAAATCGTTTGGGGCCGTTTTCGAGAAAATACCAGAAAACTGAAAAATACATTCTTCAGTAAAAATGCACTTCCGGTCATCCTTTTTTTTTCCCAAACTCAGAATTTCAACAATATATTTAATTCTAATTAATAATTATTTAAATGACAGAATTGTATAATAAACTGAAATAAAGTTTAGAGGTAAACCTAATCCCACTCCTCTCCCAAATTTCCCCTTAAATGAAGTTTCTCGGAGCAATGTTTCCAATAAAAGTTGTAGCTCTTTGTATGTTTACTTGATATAGCAAGTTTAAAAAAAAAACGTCGGAGCCAAAGTAGTACTTCCGGTTGAGGAATTTTGACAGATGTCCCACTGTCGGATTCCATTGTTACCTAAATGGAATATCAAGTTTAAACTTTCTATGATTTTTTGTTTTTTAGCTATGCCATACATATACATACCCCCCCGCACACACACACACACACACACACACAGTGACCATTTTCTAAAAACCACTGTTTTCGACTCAGGGGACTTCAAAACGGATATTTCCGGTGAAAATTCGATATCGAAAATTTGACACGATTACAATACTTCCTCTTTCTAGGAGTAAGAGAAAGTAAAAATTATTCTAGCAATATTACAAAAAAAAATTAAATAAATAAATAAATAAATAAATGGCCAAGAGAGGTGGAAAAGAAAACATGTAACAGAACTAACGACAGACATTCTGTTCTCCAATAATTATTGATTTATTTAATTTAGCTTTGTGTGTCCGTTATTTTGCATGTTTAATGTATGTCTCTCTCTCTCCCACCCTTATACAAAGGTATGAAATATTCAAGCACTTTTTTTTTAAATAACAACGGTGGACAACATTTTTAATGCTGCCATCAAAATTGATTTCTTTATACATATTTTTTACTGTTTTTATATAACTTTATATAAAAATGGGGTCTGGATGTTAATCTTGGGAAATCGAAAGTGATGGTATTTAGGAGAGGTGATAGGTTGTCCTCTTCAGACATATGGCGTTACAGTGGGCAGGAAATACAAGTTGTTAATAAGTACAAATATTTAGGAGTTATTCTTACGCCTCAACTCTCTTTCCATCTCCATGTTAAAGAGAAGGTGTCTTCGGCTGAGCTAGCGCTAAACACTGTCTGGTCGGGTTTTGTGGCTAAAGGTAAGGTTTTCTCTTCTCTTAAGTTCCAGTTATTTAACTCTGTTTGCAAGTCAATTGCCTGTTATGCTGCTCAAGTTTGGGATTTGAACGGTATGTGATACTTAAAAAGCTGTTGCGTGTCTCTTTATTAAAAAGCTGTATTCTCTTCCGTCAGTTACCCCGAGCTGAGACTGATGTTGATCTGCTTGTGGTGTTTACCTTAAGACTACATTTAGGTACTGTCTTACTGGCTTATAGATTATCAAGGATTTTTGCTCAGGAAGTAGTAAAAAAAAAAAACTTATTGGTTTCAGCATTGGATTAACTTGGACCATGGACACTCTTGTCACTTTGATCCCGTGAGTCTTTGGAAAAAAGCCAATTATCGACCTTGTTAGATAAGATAAGATTGGTGCATCGGGAGGAGTCTGCGTTGGGCATAAATTTGTCCTCGAGATTTACTTACTATAAACAGTTGGATACAAGCTGTAAATTATTCTCCTTTGACCGCCCAGTCATCATTGCATTTAAAAGAGATGAGATGGTTATTTAAAATGAAAGACGAATTATTATATTTAAATTGTACCCCTTGGGTGGATCAGGAGGAGATAAGAAAGAGATGTTCGTTGTGTAACCTCAATATTACAAAGGATATTGTACATTTTTTAGCGGTCTGCCCCTATTCAAGCAGAATTTCGTTTGCGTTACCTCGGAATTCTTTTCCTAACTTTGCACTCTTTGCAAGCCCTTCTCAATGCTTATAACTGTAAGGGGCTCCGTAATTTTGCTCGATCTGCCTGGCGGTGTCGGTACCAACTTGTGCAGGAATTTAACTTTTGATTTCGGTTTTTTTTTTTTTTTTTTTTATTTTTTTTTTTATTAAAATATATATATACTAGCTAACCCGATCACGCTTCGCCGGGGCTCAGTCTAATTTTTAGGCTTAACCATGCGTGATTCTGATAATTTGTTTCGATGCTTTGGAATACCCTGTCTACTAATTCTTATTTTAAATGTACAATGTTGCACAAATTAGATGGGAAGGTGATTTTTCCCGTTTCCGGATTTGTAGGAGCAGTGCCGTTACCGAGTTCGAGTAATTGTCTTAAAAATATGGCAGCTGTTGGATCGTTATGAAGTTGAACTCTCATATTCGTTGTTAAATGATTTTTTGTTTTTACTGCGCTCCAAAGAGTTGAATATTTCAAGCAGGCAAGCAATTCATCAGCTGATGATAGAGCGAGGTATCACTCAGGAACGTTTGCCTGAAGTCACCGGATAGTATCACCAATGTTCCACCAAATGGAACCTGATTATTTCGCAAGTCTTTCAATGAATGTATGGTCTAATGCTTCCAATGACTTCTTATAAGTCATTGTCCACTCATCCCATACAATGATTTTGCACGTCCGATGAACCTTTCCCATTCCTGATGTTTTAGAAATGTTACATATTGGGTTTTCTGTGAAGTGCATGTTTAAGTCATGACAGTTTAAGAGCTGAATACGCTGTTTCTACCTCCTTCCATCAACGTAGCAGCAATACCTGAAGAAGCAAGTGCTAACGCAATTAGGCCGTTTGAACGGATTTTAACTCGGAATTTCCCGCTTCCGTGGGAACATCGGAATAGCGGCACTTATAAGTAGTTGAGAAAGAGGTTCAGAGAGTGAGCCACCATCGCAACACGTCTGAGTCTGTCTATTTCTGCCAACCTCGCGAAACGATCGGAGAAGTTCCCGCTTCCGTGGAGTAAAACGTATATATAAACACTCTTATATAGCAATGCAATGTTGTGTAAAAATTTCAAGTCAATTCATCGATTATTTTTAGAGTTCTGCGGTCACAAACATACCGATGCTGAATTTTTATATATATATAAGTATATAAATCTTGTTCTATCGCAAGAACAAATATTGTTTAACAAATATTGTTCTGGCAATATTAATTATTAATTAACTTTTTCATTATTAATTTTAATATTGTGTAATACTTTTATGTTCCATAATATTTCCTTTTCCAGTGTTATGTATTTATTTATTTTCAGTTTGTATTTTTTTTTCTTTTTTTCTTATGTATCATATTAAAGAAAGCAAACTCTTTTATTATAATAACAGAATAATAATTTATTTTAATATAATTTTTAAAACATCTTTCTCCGGCTGACGGATATAATTCCAAGTCGTAAATATTATGTATTAATCTTTCTGTAGTGGAATCGTTTATTGTGATTCCTGAGGTATATAGTAGATGTCTTGAAGAGGGCGGAAGTTAGTTTAGAGATTTTTGGAAGTTAGTGCTCGAATTATTATCACTGAATTTATAAAAATAGACTGTATTTGTACAATAATTTAAACATGAGTGATGGTAACTATTAACAAGAAATACTTAGAAATAAATAGGAGATAAATAACTAATAATTTAGAATGATTAAAATAAATGAACTAAGATGCACAACTAAGGGAATAAGTATAAATAAAAACTGTATAGGGACGCGGAAACTGCTGCTCGTATAATAATCTTGAAGACGTACTAAAGTATAATCATATAATCATCCCCTCTTCCAATGGGGCGAAGTTTATATATTAGCCCCATTATATCAAAATCCTTCCATTTCATCACCACATTACTTCAAAATAACTTCAGGAATTGCATGCACTAAAAAAAAGGAAGTGCTGATGACATATAACGGACATTAATAGGTCACTCGTCTGGCCCAACCCTAAATTGTAACGGCCATTGTAACACTCAAACCAAGACATCTGTCCTAGTGTGCGACCTTGGTTATTTCGGTGACCAGTGATTTAGGTCAGTGGCCAGCCTTAGCGGTTGCTTGCTTTGATGTAAAGTATTGACCCTTGATTTTGTTTGTTTGGCCGCGGCCTTGTCTTGAAGACATCAGCCGGCTAGGCCACTAGTTATAAATTATTCTTTCTTTGTTATGTGTTGTGAAGGTTTTACATTGCTATGACCTTGTCATGTCATTACATCAATGACATGGCAAGGTCATAGCAATGTCATTACATTTCTGATTATGTAAATTTTTAAATAAAATATTATTATTATTATAACTTTATAAAAATCACTGAATTTATAGCTTAATAAAAAGTTAATAATGTGAGGAAATGATAAACAGACAATCACCTGAGTTATATGTAGTTTGAATGTTAGGTATGTTTCATCAAAATCGCAAGAATAAGATAGTTGGGACTTGTAAAGATGATGGCAAAATCAAGGATCCTTATTAAATGCTGTATGGCGCATAACGAGACATAAAAGGAAGAAATTATATCTGAATGAAATGGTTCGGTTTTGTAGGAAAAAGATGCTTGAATGTTATAAGTTTAGAATGGAAACAAGCGAATGACTTTGATCCGATGATGAGACCAAAGTTCTTATATGATAGTAGGGTCAACAGTTTTCAGTGAAATTAATTAAAAAAAAAAAACAACATATTACTAGACATTAGTAACTTCATCACCACATTACTTCAAAATAACTTCAGGAATTGCGTGCAAAAAAAAAAAGGAAGTGCTGATGACATATAACGGACATTAATAGGTCACTCGTCTGGCCCAACCCTAAATTGTAACGGCCATTGTAACATTCACACTGTCTCTATACATTTAGAATCATCATGATTTATAGTGATAGTTATGACAGTGTTTGGAACTGACGTTAAAAGAGAGTCCTCCTTGTTGAGGACCCATCTAAAAGCAACTAATGTCAAGTTAGATATATAAAAGCATGAAATGAATGCGGCTGATGGATATTTTCAAAAGATATACAGAGTGTCTCATTTAATCGGGCCAATTTTTGACATAACTCTTAAACGAAGAAAGATATAAAAAAAAACGGAATACAACATTTGTTGAAGTATTTGCGCTCTAGTTTACGATGGTGTTAATGTTTTTTGATTTTATTGCCGCCTTACACCAGAAATCGGTGATTGAAAGTTGCGATTTTCTGTATTGAAAACTACTAAAAAAATTAAAGAATAATGCCGTTAATTTTACTTCAATATTTCGAAACCGTTGCCAAGATATTCAATTTTCGTCTCTTTTTCCTTATTTCTCAGTTTCATAAACTGAAATTAAAAGCCGATTTTCTTATTAATTTTGAATAAATAAGAGAGTTCAAAATGCTGACAAAACTTAAAAGCTATTTTAAGACTATAAGGGACTTAAAAATCAGGTAAAACATCATTAAAACAAAACAATACCCAGTTTATTTATAAAAAGCTAAAAAAAAAAAATTATTTCCTATTTATTCAATATGACCTCCTCGGCTGCCCAACAGGTGAAGTTGCTAATCGTATCATGTCAGCCGGAATTGCTGAACAGGTTTGGATTGAGCCTTCTCAAAGTGCTTATGGAGTTGTTGGTTCCCTGACATAAATTTTTTCTTTGAGATATCCGCAAAGAAAAAATTCAAGAGAGGTTAAATCTGGCGATCTGGCGAGATGTTGAGTAGTGAATGAGATGTTCAGTAACCGCTGGATCGGGAGACAGGGAAGGTAAGCTGGCCTTTCAGATCGCCAGATTTAACCCCTCTGGATTTTTTCTTTGGGATTATCTCAAACAAACAATTTCCAAGAAACCAACAATTCCAGAAACACTTAGAGAAGACTGAATCCAAAACTGCTTAGCGATTCCGGAAGACAAAATACGATTAGCAACTTCATCTGTTGTGCAAGGTTTACGCTTGTCCCATTTAAGCCGAGGAAGTCCTTTTGAATAAATAGGAAATATTTTTTTTATAGCTTTTTGTAAATAAACTGGAATATTGTTTTGTTTTAATGATGTTTTACCTGATTTTTAAGTCCCTTATGGTTCTAAAATAGGTTTTAAGTGTTTGTCAGCGTTTGAACTCTCTTATTTATTAGATATTAATAAGAAAATCAGCTTTTAATTTTAGTTTATGAAACAAAGAAATAGAAAAAAAAACGACGAAAATTTAATCTTTATGATTGAATACCTCAGCAACGGTTTGAAATATTGAAGTGAAATTAACGGCATTATTCTTCATTTTTGTAGTAGTTTTTAAAATACAGTAGTAAAAAGTGGGGGTCAAAAGGAAATCGCCTCTTTCAGGTGATTTAAGGTGTAAGACGGCAATAAAATCAAATAACATTTACACCATCGTAAACTAGAGCGCAAATACTTCAACAAACGTTATGTTCACTTTTTTGATATCTTTCTTAGTTTAAGAGTTATTTCAAAAGTGGGCCCCCGTTTAAATGGGACACCCGTATATATTTTCACTTTACATTTCATTTCCCAAAAATTTGCCAAGACTTCAATATTTCTTTTTTACAGTTTGAGGGACAATATAAATTTGGTAGGAAACAATCAAACTAACTTTATCTTTTGCTGCAAAACTAATTAAATATTTTATTAATATTTAAATTGAGTTCATCCCTTTTAAAACGATAAATTTCCATTTAAACTTCTGGGGGCGTGAAAATAGTGAATTTACACAAATTTTTTGCTCCGTGTTTAATATTTCTTTGTAGGACAGAAATCAAATTGGTCAAAAAAATAATTGGACATAAAAATAATTGAAAATATATTTTATATTTTAAATAATATAATTTTTAAAGGAAATTTGAACGCTGGCTGGCAAAAGGGTCAAAACGCGGGTACAAGACACCGTTACAAGAGAGGTCGGAGAACTCGTACACTCCCTGTCTTTGTACCCCTTCTATAAATCTTATATAATATAACCTTTTTATTTTTTTGAAAGGAAATTTGTACTCAATTTAAGTATTAGGACCAAAATGTCTAGAGTGTTGTGTATTAATTGTTGTGCGAGATTGGACAAGGTTTTTAGTTACTTTTTCTGTATATAATAGGTTTGTGAAGGAGAGAAAAAGGTTTGGTTTGAATGCACAAACGAGAAGTGAAGTTGAACACTGTATAACATAAAAGCAACACTGACTATCTGGACTTTACACTAAAATATATAGGATGGTAGTGAGAAGTAAAGAAAGTAAAGAGAAAGGTTGATGACGTGTAGTGACTGCTGTATGAACTCTGCTATAAGACTTGTATCTCCCTGAATACTGTCCCATGGCCATATTTAAACAGTTTCTCCCACTCTAGTCCGAGAGAGTGGTCT